>JABUQX010089305.1:0-27496 GCA_015478945.1 Trachelipus rathkii | reverse complement strand
AGGAATAAGACTTGAGTGTGCTAGGGTCTTACATGACGCTATGTTGTTATTACTCAAAGCACGTATAGTAGTGAGACTATGGTCTGGAATAAGAGGCCAAGATCTAAAGTATAGATATAGAACTTCTGTTGGGCTACACTTATTTTGATGGTTGCTCCTGGTTACAGGAGCATCCAACCAAAGTCAAGCCACGCCGACAGGGCACAAGATGCTTGTTGCGATAAATTAGCAATAATAAGACGGAGAAAAATTTCACTCGCGACAGGACTTGAACCATCGACAACAGCGTCGCTGTTAGACAATGTACAGGAGGCCCAACCACTAGTTCGACCACTCCAGAAAAAAAGAAGGTATCTCGGAAACAGTTTTCAAGTCTCCTGCTTCGATATCACTGATTTGAAACGGAGCTTATTTAAATCCATACTGGGGCTACACAGCATTCTGCTAGTTTTCTCCCTTGTTACAGGAGTAACCAACCAAAGTCAGGCCACGCCGACATGGGAACATCATTCTTGTTTTAGTGTGATAAATTTGCAATAATAAGACTAAGAAAAATTTAACCCGCGCCAGGACTCGAACCCTCAACAACAGCGTCGCCGTTAGACAATGTACAGGAGGTTCCACCATTAGTCCGATCCGACACCACAAAAAAGAAGGTATCTCTTTACAGTTTTCAAGTTTCCTGCTTCGATATCACTGCTTTGAAACTCGGTACTTATTTAAATCCATAGAAGGGTGCTTGGAACCCCTGCTGGGGCTACATGGCATTCTGCTGGGGTGCTCCTGGGTTACAGGAGCAACCAACCAAAGTCAAGCAGCGCCGACATGGCTACAACATGCTTGTTGCGACAAATTTGCAATAATAAGACGAAGGAAAATTTCACTGGCGCCAGGACTCGAACCATCGACAACAGCATCGCCGTTAGACAATATAAAGGAGGCTCTACCAATAGTTCGATCCGCCTCGCCCGAAAAAGGAGGCATCTCGGAACAGTTTTCAAATCTCCTGCTTCTATATCACTGCTTTGAAACTCGGTATTATTTAAATCCAAAGAATGGTAGTTGGAACCCTGTTGGGGCTAAACGGCATTCTGCTGGTTTGCTCCCGTGTTACAGGAGCAACCAACCAAAGTCAGGCCACGCCGACATGGGCACAACATACTTGTTGGGATAAATTTGCAATAATAAGACGAAAAAAATTTCACTCGCTCCAGGACTCGAACAATCGACAACAGCGTCTCTGTTAGACAATGTACAAGAGGTGAAACCACTAGTCTGATCCGACACCACAGAAAAAAAGGTATTTCGTTATAGTTTTTAAGTTTCCTGCTTCGATACCCCTGCTTTGAAACTCGATACTTATTAAAATCCACAGAAGGCGGTTGGAACCCCTTCTGGGGCTACACGGTACTCTTCTGGGTGCTTATGGGTAACAGGACCAACTGACCAAGGTCAAGGGTACGCCAACAGACGCACAAAATGCTGCTTCTTACTACAAATTTGCAATAAGACGAAAAATTTCGCCTCGCGCTAGGACCTCGAACTATCGACAACAAAGGTCGCCGCCAGACAATATACAGGAGGCTCCTATAATAGTCCGATCCATCTCCCTAGAAAAAGAACGCATCTCGGAAGTTTTCAAATCTCCCGTTTCACATATCACTGCTTTGAAACTCGACACTTACCTATAAATTCAAAGAAGGGTGATTGGAATCTCTGCTGGGCTCTGCTGGGGCTCTTCTGAGGTGCTCCTGGGTTACAGGAGCAACCGACCAAAGTCAAGGGAACGCCGACATGCGCACAAGATGCTTGTTGCGATAAATTTGTAATAAGAGGAAAAAATTTCCACTCGATAAGGCCTCGAACCATCGACAAATGCGTCGCCGTTAGACAACGTAGAGGTGGCTCTAACACTAGTCCGCTGATCCACCTTCCCAGAAAAAGAAGGCATCTCAAAAGTCAAATCTAATGCTTCGATATCACTGCTTTGAAACTCGATACTTATTTAAACTACAATACTCTTTGGGATCCTTGCTGGGGCTACATGGCATTCTTCAGGGGTGTCTATGTGTTACAGGAGCAACTGACCAAAGTCAAGGGAACGCCAACATGCGCACAATATGTTTGTTGAGACAAATTTGCAATAATAAGACGAAAAAATTCACTCGCGCCAGGATCCGAACCATATACAAAAGCGTTGCCGTTAGACAATGCATAAGGAGGCTTTACCACTGGTCCGATGCGCCTCCCAAAAAAAGAAGGCATCTCGGAAGATTTCAAATCCGTTTCGATATCACTGCTTTGAAACTCGCTACATATTTAAACCACGAAGGGTGGTTGGAACCCCTGGGGTTACACGGCATTTTTCTTCTGGGGTGCTTATGGGTTACAGGAGCAGCTGACCAAAGTCAAGGATCGCTGACATGCGCACAACATGCTTCTGTTGAGAGAAAATTGCAATAATAAGACGAAAAAAATTCACTCGCACCAGGACACGAACCATCGACAAGAGCGTCACCGTTAGACAATGTACAGGAGGCTTTACTACTAGTCCGATCCGCCTCTCCAAAAGAGACATCTCGAACAGTTTTCAAGTCACCTGCTTCGACATCACTGCTTTGAAACTGTACTTATTTAAATCAATAGAAGGTTGCTTGGAACATATATATATATATATATATATATATATATATATATATATATATATATATATATATATATATATATATATATATATATATATATATATATATATATATATATATATATATATATATATATATATATATATATATATATATATATATATATATATATATATATATATATGAGAATAAAGTTTTTTTTTTTTTGCCGTCTAAAAATGAAAAATTTTCCAAATGTTTATTTGTGTTTTTCTAGCATTTCATTTTTTCCTTACATGAGATATAAAAAAAATTCATTAAAAAAATGAACAGATTTTTTTTCTTCAAATTTGGTACCAAGCTCACATATAAACGTGTAAACAAACTGACGTTTATATTAAATGTTTTGGTAGAACGTAAGGTGGTGTCAGCCATGGTTGACTATTCTCTGTTCAAAAATTTTGAAAGTACTTTTCAGAGATTGTAAAAAATTTTTAAAAAACAAATTTTCAAATAAGGTGTCTAAATAAAATTTATTACCACACTAAATTGGCGTATTTTATTGCAAAAAAAATTGAAATATCTTGAAAATTAAAGATTTTATGGCAGTTTTTGTGGAAATTAAAAAAAAATTCCCTCTTTCCCCCCCAAAAAACGAACAGTTTTTTTTTTGTTTTTTTTCATAAAATTAAAGATACCATAGTTGTTCATCAAAAAAAATATTTACTTTTATCGGTTTGGAATAGTTGAGGTTTTGCTATGAAGTCTCCCTTAAGTTAATAGTCATTACAAAATAGTTTATCATTTGAAATAAAAATATTTTAGAAAAGCTTCCTAATTTACCAAGGAATACAAATTATTACATGAAACTGGTTTATTATGTAAACTAATTTTAAAAACGTTAGATATTTTTGTTACTATACATATATTAATGTACTTATGTTTGGCAACGCTTTCATATTAGACCAGAATGTAATATTTTTTAAATTCTACAAAATAAACAACACAAACTCGTGCCTAAATTTCTCGAGAGTCTAAATTATTACATGAAACTGATCTAATATGAAAACAAATTTTTATAACTTTAGATTTCTTTGTTATAACTCATATAACAATGTAAGTACGCCCAAACACGCTTTATTTTTACACCAGAATATAATTTTGCAGAATTCTACACAGTAGATATTTAAAACACTAGACTAAATTACCTACAATTCCATATTATTATATGAAAATGATCTAATATGAATGCTGATTTTTACCACTTTATATTCTTTATCATAACAGATATAATGGTGTATGTAACCCTAAGTTCGCTTTATTAATAAACCAGATTATAAATTTTTTAGAGTTTTACAAGAAGAAACCTCAAACACCTTCTTAAATTACGTAGGAGTCAAAAATATTACATGAAACTGATTTAGTATGAAAACTAATTTTTAACAAATTTAGATTTCCTTGTTCTACAAAGAAAATACCTCAATCACCTGCCAAAATTCCTTAGGAATCCAAATTGTTAAATGAAATTTATCTAATATGAACACTAATTTTTAAAACGGTAGATATCTTTCTTACTATACATATAACAATGTACCTATGTTCGACAACGATTTAATTTTACACAAGAATGTAATGTTCTTAAAATTCTATAAAGTAGATACCTCAAACGCCTGCCTAAAATTTTCAAGAGTCTAAGTTATTACATGAAACTGATCTAATATGAATACTAATTTTAACAACTTTAGATTTCTTTGTTATAACACATATAACAAAGTACCTGAGGTCGCCCACGCTTTATTATTACACAAGAATGTGAGTATTTGCAAATCTGCAAAGTAGATGTCTAAAACCTTTGCCTAAATTACCTATGATTCCACATTATCACATGAAACTGGTCTAATATATGTGCTACTTTTTGCAACTTCAGATTTCTTTGTTATAACACATTTAATAGTAGCTAAGTCCGAATACGCTCTATTATTAAACCAGAATGTAAATGTTTAAGGGTTTTACAAAGAAGAAACCCCAAACACCCGCATAATTACCTAGGAGTCAAAATTATTACATGAAACTTGTTTAGTATGAATAATAATTTTTTAACACTTTAGATTTCTTTGTTATAACACATAAAATGATGTACTTAATCTTGACTATGCTTTATTGCTACACCAGAGTGTAAATTTTTTTGAGGTCTACAAAGAAGATACCTCAAACACCTGCCAAAATTAGCTAGGAATGCAAATCATTACATGAAACTGGTCTAACTTGAATACTAATTTTTATATCGTTAGATATCTTAGCTACTACACATATAACCATGTACCTATTTTTGACAACGCTTTAATATTACACCTAAGTGTACTTTTTTGAGAATTGTAAAAAGTAGATACCTCAAACACCTGCCTAAATTTCCAAAGAATCTAAATTAACACATGAAACTGATCAAATATGAAAACTAATTTATACAATTAAAGATTTCTTGGCCATAACAGATATTTAAATGTATCTAAACTCGACTAAGCTTTATTATTAAACCAGAATGTAAGTTTTTGCGATTTTTACAAAGATATTCAAAACACTTGCCTAAATTAATTAGGATTCAAAAATTATTACATGAAACTGATCTAATATTAATGCTAATTTTCAAAACTTTAGATTTTTTTCTTATAACACATATAACGGTGTAGCTAATCCCGACTACGCTCTTTTAATAAACCAAAATATAAATTATTTAGACTTCTCAAAAGAATAATCCTCAAACACTTGCCTAAATTACATAGGTGTCCAAATTATTATATGAAGCTGATTTAGTATGAATACTAATTTATCACAACTTTAGATTTCTTTTCTTTAACGCTTTATTATTACACTAGAATGTAGGTTTCTGAGAATTCTACAAAATAGGTATCTTAAACACTTGCCTAAATTACCTAGGATTCCATATTATTACATGAAACTTATCTTATATGAAAGCTATTTTTAGCAACTTTAGATTTTTTGTTATAACACATATAACGATGAAGCTAAGCTCGGCAATGCTCTAATGTTAATCCAGAATAAAAATGTTATAGAGATTTACAAAGAAGAAACATCAAACACCTGCCTAAATTACCAAGGAGTCCAAATTATTACATGAAACTGATTTAGTATGAAAACTATTTTTAACATGTTTAGATTTCTTTGTTATAATACATAAAACGATGTAACTAAGCTCAACTACGCTTTATTATTACACAAGAACTTAAGATTTTGCAAATTCTACAAAGCAGTTATCTAAAACACTCTCTAAATTACTTAGGATTCCATATTATTACAGGAAACTGATCTAATAAGAATGCTAATATTTACAACTTTAGATTTTTTTGTTATAACACATATAACGGTGTAGCTAATCTTGACAATGCATTATTGTTAAACCAGAATGTAAATTATTTAACCCTTTAATCTTGCCTAAATTAAAAAGGATTCCAACATATTACATGAAACTGATCAGATAGGGATACTAGTTTTTACAACGTTAGATATCTTTGTTATTACACATATAAGAATGTACTTATGCTCGTCAACGCTGTAATAATACACCAAAATGTAATTTCTAATGAATTCTACAAAGTAGGTACGTCAAACACATGCCTTTATTTATCAAGATTCTAAATTATTACATGAAACTGATCTAATATGAATACTAACTATTAGAACTTTGTGTTAACACGTATAACAATATACTTATGTTGACTTCGCTTTATTATTAAATCAGAATGTTAGTTTTCAGGATTTCTACAAAGTAAATATCTAAATCACTTATCTAAATTACCTAGGATTCCAAATTATTACATGTAACTGATCTGATATGAAAGCTAATTTTTAAAACTTTAGATATATTTTTTATAAAACATTTAACTGAGTAGCTAAACCCTACTACCTTCTTTTGTCAAACCAAAACGTTAAATGTTTTAGAGTTTTACAAAGATGAAACCTCAAACACCTTCCTAAATTATCTGAAAGGAAAAATTATTACATGAAACTTTTTACTATGAAAACTATTTTTATACAACTTTAGATTTCTTTGTTATAACACTTAAACGATGTATCTAAGGTCGATTACGCTTTACTGCTACAACAAAATGTAAATATTTTAGTTATACAAAGTAGATACCTAAATTACCTATTAATTAATCAAAATTATTGTATGAAACTGATCTTCAGTAATATGGATACTATTTTTTACAACTTTAGATATCTTTGTTGCTACACATATAACAATGTACCAATGTTCGAGAACGCTTTAATATTACACCAGAATGTAAATTTTTTAGAATTCCACAAAGTAGATACCTCAAACACATGCATAATTTCCGAAAAGTATAAATTATTACATGAAACTGATCTAATATGAATATTAATTTTTACAACTTTAGCTTTCTTTGTTGAAACATATATATAACAATGTCCCTGAGCTCGACAATGCTTTATTATTACACAAGAATGTAAGTTTTTGAAAATTCTAAAAAGTAAATATCTAAAACACTTGCCTAAATTACCTAGGATCCCATACTTTTACATGCAGCTAATCTAATATGAATGCTAATTTTTACAACTTTAGATTTCTTTGTTATAACATATATAACAGTGAAGCTAAACCAGACTACGCTACGCTCTATTTTTAAACCAGAATGTAAATTATTCTACAAATGAGAAAACTCAAACACCTACCTAAATACACTAGGAATGAAACTGATTTAGTAAGAATACTAATTATTTACAACTTAAGATTTCTATGTTATAACACATAAAACGATGTATCTAAGCTCGATTGCGCTTTATTTCCACACCTGAATGTAAATTTTCTAAAATCTTAAAAAAAAACTCAAACACCTACTTATATTACCTTGGAATCCAAATTATTAAATGAAACTGATCTAATGAGAAGGCCAATTTTTTCAACTTTATATTTCTTTGTTAAAATACATACAGCTGTGTAGCTAAGCCCAACTACGCTCTATTATTAAACCAAAATATAAATCAATTGAAATTTTACAAAGAAGAGACCTCAAATACCTGCCTAATTTACCTAGAAGTCCAAATTATTACATGAAACAGATTTAGTATGAAAACTAATTTTTTACAACTCTAGATATCTTTGTTATAACACATATAACAATGTACCTATGCTCGACAACGCTTTATTATTACACCAGAATGTATATTTTGCGAATTCCACAATAATATCTAAAACTTTGGCCTAAATTAGATAGAATTAATTCCCTTTTATTACATAAAACTGATCTGCTATGAATGTTAATTTTAAAAACTGTAAATTTCTTTGTTATAACACGTACAACGGTGTAGCTAAGACCGGCCGCTCTATTATTAAACTAGAATGTAAAAATTTAAGAGTTTTGCAAAAAAAGACCTCCAACACCTGCCTAAATTACCAAAGGGTCAAAGTCATTACAGGAAACTGAATTAGTATGAAAACAAATTATTTACTGCACAGAATTCTTTGTTAAAACACAAAACGTTGTACCTAAGCTCGACTACGCTCTATTATTACACCAGAATGTGAGTTTTGCTAATTCTTTAAGGTAGATATCAAAAACACTTTCCTAAATTACCTAGGATTCCATATTATTATTTGTTATAGCACATACAACGTGTAGCTAAGCTCGACTACGCATGATTGCTGCACCAGAAAATGAATGTTTTAGAGTTTTACAAAGAAAATACCTCAAATTCCTGCCTAAATAACCTAGGAATCCAAATTATTACATGAAACTGATTTAATATGAATACTAATTTTTACACCGTTAGATATTTTTGTTAGCATACATATAACAATGTACCTATTTTCGACAATGCTTTAATATTAAATCGGAATGTAACTTTTTAAGAATTCTACAAAGTACATACCTCAAATACATGGTTAAATTTCCCAAAAGTCTAAAGTATTACATGCAATTGATCTAATATGAATGCTAATTTTTACAACTTTTACTTTTTTTTTGATATCACATATAACAATGTACGTACTCTCGACTGCGCTTTATTATTACACCAGAATGTATATTTTTGCATACAATGTAGATATCTAAAACACTTGCATAAATTACCTAGGATTCCATATTATTACATGAAACTGATCTAACATGAATGCTAATTTTTACAACTTTAGATTTTTTTTGTTATAACACAAATAATGGTGTAGCTAATCCTGACTACGCTCTATTATTAAACCATAAAGTAAATTTTTTAGAGTTCTACAAAGAAGAAACCTCAAACACATGCCGAAATTACCTAGGAGTCTAAATTATTACATGAAACTGATTTAGTATGAAAACTAATTTCTACAACTTTAGATTTCTTTGTTATAACACATAACATGATGCATCTAAGCTCGACTACGCTTTATTGCTACACCAGAATGTAATTTTTTTAGAGTTCTACAAAGAAAATACCTTAAACAAACAATCATACGGCCGTGAATATGAGAAGCTGTATAAAGGATCACATTTTCTTTCTTCACGACCAAAATCCCAAATACCATTTCATTCAATGAAAGTGAGACAGAAGTCAATCTCGAAACTTACGCTGAAGATAGTAGTTTATACGAATAGAATCTAGTAGCTGATCTTTAAGCTTGTAACGCTTATTATTTGATCATTTAAAAAAGGAATATTAGGATTAATCCTCACCTTTGGAAATTGATAGAGTACGAAATATAATTTTGAGTTTGTATAATAGAATCAAGAAGAAATACTAAATTTATTTAGAAACTAAGGATGATTTACGAAACTGGTGAAAAATACAAGACTTGTATTTAACACATTCCTACGACATATTACGACGTGAGTTAATTTGATAGTTATATACATGTCTAGAACTGTGGTTGTCTAATTTTTAGAATATCTACGTTTAAATTTCCTGTTTAGTGGTCATTATGTAACATCATTTTCAAATTATAATAATATTCATTTTGATAAAACTTTATGTTTTCCCGTTCAGTCCTCCAGCTCTAAAAGATACGTTGCATTTTGTTTTTATTTCATCATTTGGTTTTAAACGATGTATCATTTAATAAACTTGGAAATATATGAAACATTAAAAATTTATATGTTAATGACTATTTAGTTTCAATTATGTTATAATGCTTTAAAAAGAAATCTTGTTTGTTATTTCCCTCGATGAGCTTATTTTCATGTTATATTTATACACTATGCGATATTTTATACGATGAAGTTATTTTTTATGCTATAGTATAAAAAATGATGTCCATATGTGACGTAAAGCAATAGATCACTTGATCATAGATGAATAAGAGGGGTTTGGTGGTGTGTTTCTTACTGATTTACTGCTTTAGGGTCAAAAACACACATTTTTTAAATAAACTTTTCCAAAAAAACAATAAACACATTTTTTTAAATAAACTTTTCCACAAAAATAATAAACTTTTTCAGTCTAAACAAAATTTTAATATATGTTTTTTAAATAAATAAAATTCAACAAATTGATAAAGGTTTTCAAAATAAATAGAAATTTTAAAATAAATAAATAAATAAATTTTCTCAAATAAATAAAACTTACCCGCCAATATAAAAAAAATAAAGTTTAACTAATGAAATTATAAAAAGTTAAAAGAAAACAGTAAATGCAAAATAAACTTTGTAAATATAAAAATTTAAAGAAAACACTAAATAAAAAAAAATATAAATTATATAAAATATAAATTATGTAAAAAAAAACTTAAGCAAAAGATAAATGCTCTGTCACACAAAGAAAATATATTAGTTGACGTTTTTAAAATGAAAACGAGTTCCTATGTGAAAATATATATTTTCCCGTTTTAAAAAATATATATTAAAATATAAATGTTAACCTTCAAAATTTAGAAAACAGGATACAAATTTATGACGTTATAGAAATGACGTCACGAACACGTTAGAGAAGAGTCAGCCATGTGAATAGTAAGACTGTGTTCAAAATGTAAAAGCACAAATGAATAGGGAAATGATGCAAATATACAATAAAAATTTAAAAAAGCAAAAAAATTGGCAATAATTATTTTATAAAAATTTCTTAAAATTGCGGTCTATTGGACATAAGATAACCATAAACATAAGATAGTATTAAGTTGGAGAAGAGAAAGATAGGTAGAATCAAATATATATATATATATATATATATATATAATATATATATATATATATATATATATATATATATATATATATATATATATATATATATATATATATATATTTTGAGAGAGAAGTGAAGAGGCATTATTATTAATAAGCTATATGTGTTATGCTAGTGTGGTAAGCTATGTTAGGTTTAGCTAATTTAAGACTGACAATGCATTAAGAAAGATAGCTAGCAAGAAATATACTTAAAGAAAAATACGAAAAGAGTCATTATAATTAACAAGTTAGTTGAATCTATGTATTGTGTAACATATGATTACCATAGTGATAATGTATGTAATGATTTATTAAAAGTTGAATTTCCCATAAAAATTTTCTTTGTTCGACCCCACCTCATTTTGCGGCCTACTATTTCTGATTCCTCTGTCATATTTATAGCAGCTTCCTCTGTTAAGCGCTCCATACGTTTCTCCTACTGCGTTTTCTTCTGGAATCCCTTCCCGCGGTTGCTCAAACACCCTCTAGGAATTTCAAAACCTCAAAATCGGCCTCCATGGGTTCAAAAGCATATAGAGTGAGACCTTACATATCAAACTATTTGTTTATTTCCAGATCAGATTCCTTCAACAGTTTTCAGATTCCTCATAAGCATTATTTAAATGGGATATGCCCTATTTTCGTATTTATTTACTTATTTCCTTTTAGCTGTAGCTAAAACTTACTTGGTTCGCCCATCACCCCCAACTGGGGATGCGGGGACTTGAATCTCCTGCTTTAGCGAGGTCACATCATCAGAGGAAGGGATCCCAAGTTTGGTATTGATGCGATGTTTCTAACTTCCCAAAATTGAGTGAGAAGTATATCCTGGATTGCGATTGGTTGATCTATTACCCCATCGAAATACTGAGCTATGATTGGTTGTCCATGAAACCGTACCAACACTATAAGAATGAAACTATCGATTAATTAAACCTATTGCATATCTATATATAATAATTATCTAAGAATATGAGTTTTATTACATTAAGCAAATTAAGTTCAAAGAATGACGATTTAAACGTTAATCGGTAGCTAAAAAGACATCGATAAATCGCATGAAATCATCTAAAATGATCTACCGATCATTGAAAACCTCTTAAAATCCAAAAGTCTCCATTGAGTCTAAATTTACATGAAACTGATCTATACCTCCGAAAACGATCTTCCTGACCTCAAAAAAGATCTCAACATCCTTTGAAACCCCTACCTTGACTTATCAAGCTTCAAAATTACTAAATTCTAACGGAGTGATGGGAATCTTCAAAATCAGCTATCGACATGACTTGGTTTTTGGTCGTCGATCTGAAGATCCGAAATTTTGGTCCTCAGCCCTAAGTCGGACCTTTGTCACTAAAATGTTATGACACATCTGTAAAAAAAACCCTCTGAATTACTCCAGAGCTTGGCGCTTTACAAATCATCTGCTGACATGCCTGCAGCTTTTCTTGCCAGTTTTGGTCCCCTTACTAACATTGCTTTTTATCCTATTTCTAAAACTAATCTAAATTATTTAAGTTAGTTAGAAAATTAAATACACATTTTAAATGTAGAAAAAGACAAACTAACAGTCACTTATATGATCCTTTGGTTAACACCACCCAAACCGACAGCAGTTCAAGTTTTAATTTTTCAATTTTCTTTTAGACCATTTGGAGAGTGTATTACAGTATTTATTAAAACAAAAATATTAGATACCAATTCTTTGTCGTGATCCTCAACTTTGCATCCAAGATATAAATTATAAAGTTTTTGATTAGGGGGAGTGATTTACCACGTACTTTTTATATGCTAATACGTCGTATATTTAACGTCACATTTGATTTTAATCCTATTTAAGCATCAAAGGTATAGGTGAAATGGTTAAATATAAGAAAAAGAAAAGTAGGTTTTTCACTATTTACAGTAAATGTATTTCGAATTTTACAAACAATTGGAGCCATAGCGTTAAAATGATTGTTATTTACCTGATGTAAGCATAAAAATACAATAGATTGTTTTGCTGTAGCATTTGAAAGGTGGATTTTTTGGACAGTGTAATTATTACTGATATAATTCATTTTTCAATTTTATTTCTTAAATTCATATAGATTGATAATATACTTAGCAAATACAAAATAAGCGGTGGCCATCCTGATGTTAGTAGTAGTAAAAGGATTTTAACTGTTAAAATATTTTAATGACAATTAATAACTTCCCTGATATATCCATTAGCAAACATTTCCTTAAACACTGCGATTAGCCATAAAATTATCATTCTGTTGCTATATAGTAGATACCTAAGAATGAAAAAGATATACGGTAACTAACATGTAGAAAAAATGTTACTAAAATTCAATACTAATTTGATTTTTAAATATATATATATATAACTTGATTCTAATTCACAAGGACAAGATATTATGTTCGCTTCGCCGAGGACAGAAGAGGGAGTAAAAAGATAGATAAAACCTCCCCCCGAAGTTTCTCCACGTACATAATTGGAATGAAATTTAGACGAAATAAAGAGGATAGGTTGAAAGATGACTGACAGCGGATTTTTAGTTAATCAGTGATGAAAATGAAACTAAACGTTAGGCCATCGAATTTGTAATTCAACTTGGAACTATTCTCAGAGTGTTCAATATTGATATAAATCGTGGGCACATTTTCAAGTGACAATATTCTACACTGAATTAACATCAACAGAGAGACTGATTTGTTACAACAACATTAACACACTTATCAAAAATTACGTATAAAAGAATCAAAAAACTGAAAGCTTTTCTTCTAAGTTGAAAGTAGGATAGAAGGAGGGCTGAATAGCATAGTGGCTGTCCTATCAGTTTGTCCAGGAGGCATGACAATGATTACCATGATAAAATTGCCCGTAGATCGAAATCAACGGAAATGAAGGTATTTAATGTTCAGTCAGCAAACAACAAACAAAAAAATTGTGATCCTACCGTAAGTTCGCAATTGGTCTTCCAACGACGAGGATGCTCTAAAAATTGAAGGAGATGCTCGTTGAGATAAGCTTCATTTAATTTACATTGACTACTGTAACTGCATTATAATGAATTCGTGACTGATTCGATTCGATGCATTTAAGGGAGATCGATCGTAAGGGCAGTAATTAGATTGCAAGGATTACAAATCCATTAAGAGAAGTTGACGATTAGCTTTATTACAAGTTACAAATAACACGAAATATTTAATCCATTTTTTTATAACGTTAAATAATAAATTTAGTATCAAAAAATAGCAAAATTAAACTATAATAATAATAAATTTCATTGATTAAATAGATATGGATTTGTTATAAAAATTACTGAAGTTTAATAGCAATCTTGGAACTTATTTCATCCCTATCCATGTTGATAAACCGGATTGTTTATTCTCGAGAATTACTAATATTGTATTTTTAATTAAAGTTAATTACATTACCAATAATAATATGTAATCATGATGTTTTTCTGATCAATTTGATATAAATTTTTTTCTCTAGGACGTTTTGGCTAAGATGTTGTTTTATGTAAATTTGCAAGGTCATGTTCACAACTTGACCTTTCGATTTAAGGAGGTCAATGACATTACGTAAATGACAGGTTAAGTATTGGATCAATCTGAGATCTATTGACACCCTTCGCAGGCCTTGGAGCACCTGGTCACCAGGAGTGGAAGGAAACTTTCAAAATGAAATTCTCAAAATCGAAGCCTATTTTTGACAGTAATTCGATATGTTTATTATTGTTAATTATGACTTTGTCCGATGTAAACTTTATCACTACAGTTTCTAAATCTTAGTATAACTTGAGAAAGTTTGAATTTTCAAAGGAAAATGAGATGGGTTACTTTATATCTTTTATTTTGAATTTGTTTGAGGGTATTGTGTATATATAATTATTTATTAATAATTTATAATATTATATTATATTTTTATATATGATATATCGTACTATTATTTACTGGGTTTGAAAATTGGTACATAATAGTTTATTGACATGATAAGCAGATCGTTGAATTTTTAACAAAATGAAATGGGGGGGGCTCACCCCTAACCTCCCCATTATGGGAGAGGCCACAGGTCCTTAGGGGTCCAAACTTGGGCCTTTAACTATTTTATCTAAATGAATTATATTGTGAATTCAAGGGCGCAATAGCCCCCAACCATCAATATAAGACTACATTATAACTCCTACTCTATGAGCTTATCAGATAGCCCACCACCACACCGGTACTTGATCTGATTTGTGCTCGTGCATTGCAAACAGGACTTTCAAGAAACAGTTAACAATCTCATTAATAATTTACTTACCATTTCTTATATGAAAATTGTTCGTTAAAAACACCCATTACCCTAATTTACAAACTTCTAAAAGAATGGTGAAATGCACACCTAGTGAATTCACAATTCCTGTCCCCAGATTGCACGAGCGTTAAGCCACTCAGCGAATCCAGTCATCAACCCAAAAGGAAAAAACTGACGCGGCATCAGGTAGCACCAACACCCGCAAACACATTGACAAGACCACTTTAAATTTAAAATACATTACGACATTAAATTCCCAGCCAAGGACCGCTCCAACAGAAAATACACATCAATTTATTTCAAGATAGTTTTAGTGACAGAAAAATAATAGATCAAACAATAAAAGACTCTACATCTTTATTCGTCAAGCTGACCCCATGTACAGGGAGAGAGGAGGATGAAGCTACAACCACAACTAGACCCATGACGCAGTCAACAAAGAAATGTATGACTCTTCAAGTCTTGCAACATCGAATCTCAAAACAACCTTTCTAAAACCTTAACAAAACCTTGGGAAAAGTGGATTTAGCATTGTAAACATCCTCACAGCGAGCCATCTTTACTTCAGCGAGACCACTGCAAAATCAGGAGCGCCCCCTTCCCACAGGGACTTTTTCAACTCCAAGACAGCTGCTTTTTATTGAAGGGATTTCCTTCAATTTTTTCTCTTAAAGGGTTATTACCTTTGTGCCTAGCCATTATTCCGGAATGATAATGAACGATGGAATACTGCAAAGGCTCGGGTCGAAATCAATATTTCAACGTTTGTTGGGAGCACAATAATAACTCCATCCAAAGGACAAACGCAATTCACGTTCGAAATAAGAAGTATAAGTAAGAATTTTAATAGATTATTTTTACATGTTTCAATGTAGGGAAATTATCATGATAAGTTTTTTATGTTGTCAAATGGTTACCTAGGTTGTCGTCGAAAGTTATTTCGATTCGATTAGCCTTCTGATCTCGACGGAAGCCTGGAATTGTTTAGCCTGCGGCGAGTTCTAGGGGGAGAACTTGTGTTGTCGGGGTTTTCTTCTGTGAGATCATTAAATGTCTATGAATTTCAAAGGGTAAGATGACACATGACTGCGCGAGTAATTTCACCTGTTCTCGTACTCAAGGAAACCGATCGATCGTACATAGCCATCAGGGGAAGTATGTAAATTTACAATTCCCAATTTCCACTTTAAACGGGGACCGTCATCTTCCACCAGGACGACGTCTCTCCGACAGTACATTTGGGCGAAGATTTGTTGTAAGTTGCCTTAAATTTAATAATTAATCCTTTTGTTATTTATTTCTAAAACTTTTATCTAAGTTTCAGAGCTTCACATTATTTCATTTACCAATTTTCCTATTAGGATACTAAATCATGTGGGGATCCATTTCAATAAGTTCCTCTGGAACTGGCTTTCAAATTTTATTCTATGCCTGTTAATTAAATGGCGAAGGGCTGTGAGTGGATTCTCACTATGTTAGGTCATCCCCTACAAAGTAAGGACGGCAATTTAAACCGGCCTAATATTCAATATATAAATTGTATAAATTAATCATAAGTGATGAGGCACATTAGTAGTGGGTCGTTTCAAATGGAGTTTGGTTAACCCAATGAGACGCTCAAAAATCCTCCGTAGTGGCTGCTACGAGCAGGATTGAACCTCCATGTAATGGAGTATTGATTAAAAAATTATTTCACTGAAAGTAAATTATGTAACTGTTTCAAATAATCAGATGATGCATGAAAGTAGGTGGCGTTATCAGAATAAACAACAGAGGGAACACCACGTCTACCCATGAAAAGGCAGAATGATTTCAAAAAAGATTCTGTGCTATTGTCTAAACCGAGCTCGAGATGGACTGCTCGAGTCGTTGCACAGTTAAATACAATATAAATTTTGTCTTAACAATTTCATTTGAAGTTTTAATTTAAAAATGGACCGGTCAGGTCAACTCCAAATACAATAGTAAATGGCTTAAAAAAGATAGATTGGGATAACTATTACTCTTAGGCAAAGAAGACTGGGGCAGACGTTCAATGAAGAGCTTGCAACGTTTTGCTAAAAATACTGGTTCTTGTGACTTTTTTAATATGTTGCTTCTCATAAAAATAATACCTTCTGCGGATACTGAGTGAATGTAACCTATCTAAAAATGCATCACCTCTTGGTGTGTGGGTGTGTGGTTGTGTGGGTGTGTGGGTTTGTGTGTGTATGTGTGTGTGAGTGCAAAGCTATGAGACGTGATGAGCGTTGAAGTCTAAGGCTAATATTAAGTTTTTATATTTATATTTATATTTTATATTTATATTTTATATTGTTTTAAGGGAATAAATAAGTCAGGAATATAACTATGTGGGCAATGTTGGGATGTAGCTGGAGGTATGATCTAAAGTATATGTTTTGTTATCGATTTGTATTTGTATTTATTTACGGAATTTTTTCAATATTTTTATGAAGATTATACTAGCTGTTATTTATTTTAATCTTTATGTTTGAAGTGAATAGATTCTCACTGGCTTCAGTATACTTCAACGGCACGTCAGTAACGATCACAGCTGAGATTATATAGTATCTTCGTTCTTATTTTGTGAAAGAAGAAAGGTGGTTTCCCTTCCAAGACTGGCCGAGTCTAGAGGGATTTAGTAGCAGTGAAACAGCTGAATAGTCATAATCAGAAGATAATATTTACAGTCGACCCGCGAGAGCGAAGAGGTCAGCGGGTTGTCCTGTGTAGGGACATATTTTCACTGAGGTAGGGGGAACATTTTTTTCTAGACAATTTGTCTCTCACAGGTAAAGGTGGGGAGTTGTTTTTGTGAAAAATCCACTGCAAGGTGACTTGACTATCCCACCAAGCAGAAAACATAGTTTAGTTGTTTTCAATGTTAATCGAATATAAATTTCAATGCGAGATTGATATATGAGCTCCATAAATTCTAATCGGGGGATGGAAAGCTCTTTAATGGGGGATACTTTTATTATTTGATAAATAATATTTTTGAAATAGGTTGTTGAGTCTGCAAAGGAGACACATTTCACCGAGTATGCAGAGCCGATGCATCGGAAAGCGTGGCAGTTCCCACTTGATTGATATATAAGTTGCTTGGGCAATTTTAAGTTTAAACATTGTTCAATTGAACCACAATTGATCTCCATTCTTTTTGAAGATCATTTGGGGATTTGTGGTCAGTCCAGTTTTAATTTCCAAATTTTTGTAGAAGCAGTTGACCTCTTATAACTAAGGTTGTTTTAAACACCAAGAGGATCAATGCAGATGACATTATGTGAGTATTTTTACTTTTGTATTGGCTTCTGGGTCGAAGCTACGAGTGTGGGTAAGACATGGTATCGGAGGAAGTATCCCATTCCTACTAAATTTTTTACAGGTTCTTCTCTGCCAATGTTTTTCATGATAACATAGAAGCAGCGAGAGATGAGTTGGAAGCCCACTCTCTTGTAAATTTAAACCAGCCTCTGCAAATAAGGATCTGGTTTCAAAAAAAAATTATTGTCTTTATTTTCCTTTCGGTGTCAAATGTACCGAAGAGAGTATCTACATAAATTTGTTATGTATTGAATCCTGTGTGATATACCGTTTGGATTTATTTTACATGGTCAGATGGAGGCATGCTGCCAATAAAAATGGACACAATTCTCCAATGTATGAAGTGTTGACCTATGTCACTATAGGTTTGGGGTCTGAGTGTTGGGTCTAATGACCCCATGAGGAAACGAGTCCATTGCTAACATCGATCCATGTATTCTTAGTCATCCTAAAGATACGCACCCTAAGAAGCATTCCATTCTACATCTGATGGTGTTGTTCTCTAGTTTTGACTAACTTTTTATGTATTCCCAATCTGTTATCAGAGAGGACACATGTGTAAACAGAAATTTAACTGCGGATTGTGGAAATGTGCATTCATAAACTAACGCAAGTTTAGTTTGTAGGAGAATCTTTGAAGACCCCATGATGGGAAGGTAGTGAAACTTTGCTTCAGGATGAAGGGGAGGTGGAAGGTTTTACTTCCTCGATAAAGTCAAGGGACAGCTGTTCGCTTCTCCTTCATTATATGAGTGTAAGTTTAATTCGGGTCGTCCCTGGCCGTTTATACACTGATAAAGTCGACGTTTGACAAGGATAATTAATCGGTAGTTGGGATGGTTGCACGCCATGGCTGACATGCGTATCGATGTTTTTTCCCATTTATTAAAGCGCAATTTTCTTTAAGATGATTTCGAAGATAAGTTTTTTCAGTAGATCAGATGTCCATCAGGTAATATCAAGTATAGGAGAGGAGACCAAAACGATCGTAGATATCTATGGAGTATCTTAATATGCAACAGATCTTGAGCTAAGAAGGAGGGGGAGGGGGTGTTCTGTTGTTAAGTTTATATCTGTCATATAATTTTTTTCATTGTGAGCGAATCAAGTACTTAGAGGGTGGGTGCGTCCCTGATCGTATTGTTGATCAATAATATTTGTAATGGTGTGAGAGTTCTCACAAGTCTCAGAGGAGAATGAATTCATATTTTATTTACTTTTATACGGGGAAAGAAATAATTTTGTTTGCGTGTTGGATCGTACATCATCATCAGTGGGTAACAAATTCATATTTTTGGTACTTTTCAATGGAGGGAACAAATTCACGAGCCTCGTCCGAGTGACAACGTACAACTATTTACCGTAATACTAATTTCCGTTGGGAAAATATGAAAGTATGTAAGGCAGATTTTTAATGACTTCCCCTCCCTCGGATTTCGAAGGGAGGTGACAGGATTTTAATTTAAGAGTCCTCTGGCTCAGTTTGGGAGGGGGGTTTTCACTTTAAATAATGTTTTTCTCCTCAATTATAGGGAGAAGGAAGAATGATCAATATTTTTATTATGAAATTGGCTGAAAATATATATAGGATTCACCAAAATTGGACTTCGGCCCTAAAAGAGGATACAATGTTAAAAATGTGCACCAGAAGTAAAACGTACAATTCGATATTAAATTATTACCACATTTGTTTTTAACAAATTGTACATTATTTTTTTGTCTCATATGATTGGAGAATGGGGGAGGTTGTCGATCGGGAGAGAGTAGCCGAATGTCCGTAAATAAACATTGATGTTGGAATAAAGGATTAGGAAGAGGGATACGGTATTGTCGAGCCATTTGTGTAGTTTTTACAAAGCCCAGGTATTTTAGATTCGTTGGGAAGGGTCTACGATAACAGCAAGATATGGGGATTACCATCCTCTTTGTCTTGATTTTAAGGTGACCAATCATTACTGAAGGAGTGCCCTTTTTGTTAATTCGGTTTATGACGATGTTAACAGTGGAGATGGGGGAATGCAGTTAGTATTTTCATGATTTCGCTTCACGAAGAGTTGACTTTGATCGAAAATATTCGATAGCTATTATTGTTCTTATATTTTTTTAAATCAAAAAAAAAAAAAAAAAAAAAAAAAATTCTAAAAAAAAAAAAAAAACTAAAAAAAATATGCCTATCCCGCTATGGGAAGAGGCTACACCCGTGTGCTTCTGGCCACAGGTGGAGGTTTAGTGGGTTATGAGCGGTTGAGGTACAGTAGGTAACATATTTCTTGTATTTTCTATATTGGGGACAAAGCCAGCCAGTTGATGCTAGGATGCTACTACATTGCTAACACTTTTTGGTGTTTTAGCAATCAGGGGTAGGGATGGTGGCACCAACTATTTCCGGAACCAAGCGGTGACTGCTTGACTAATTGGTTACGCAGCTTCAAGGGTATTTGAAACGACTTACAGTTGGGCAGTGTAGTGACTGCTGTTACAGAAACGGCATTTTATAAATTTGAGCTTATTGGAAATTCATTTATTATATTATTATTGGCGATTTTGATTATTTATTTTGATTGTTATTTATAATATGGAGATCTATTTGATAGTGATAGGTGGGTTTTTATGTTAACCCTATATAAAGTTGGTATTTTAAAGTCATAAAAACTTGGTTAGGTTGGTAGTTTTGTTTATTATTGGATTTTTGAGAGATGGTGAAATTTATAATTTGTATTTTTATATAGATGATTGTTTGGGTTTGGGCCCCTTGTCCCTTCCATTTTTATTGGAAGGTTGAAGTTGCTCAGTTTTTGTAGGGGATGAGTTTTTTCGTCTTGTTGGTAAGCTGTCATTGACTGTGGCCTGCTTAAAACTGAAGGAGCCGTGGATATTAACATTCAAAAAGTAAGTTCAATGGGGTCCAACTTTCACAGCCCGTATCCCATTTCACCCTTTTTTTGATGTGGCATGGGGCAATTTTTGGGCAGTCAAACCCAGAATTAGTGGAACCATTTTTTATGCGTTCCTTTAGTTGTTGTTATGTTTTAAAGTTCTTATAGCTTTTACGCAGCTATGCTATTGAATAAGAGATCTGCATATTCATACCTGGGGGGGGGTTAAACTTTAGTTATTTTTATATTAAGTCTTTGGACTTTTGACCGAGGGTTTATCAATCTTCCTTAGAAGATCATCGAAACTTTATATTATCACGTTGTGTGGCATAGCCAGATGACATTGTTTTGCTGTGGCCTTGAGAATAGACGTAAAAGCCGAGTACTAAGAATCAGAATGTTTGACCTCTCGACATGTTCTCAAATGATTCGCATGAAAGAGGCATTTCTAAATCATTACACTAAGGTAGGTGTTTTTTAATGGACGTTAAATGCCTCGGCTCTCGAGGGTACCGGGACATCGTTGAATAGTAGGCGCGAAGTGGGTCGCCGCAATTAGGGTTTAGGTTACGTTCTTTACTTTTATAGATTCAATGGCAGATGATGGTGGAATCCAAAATTAAGAAGCCATGTTCTTTGCGTACGGTAATGTTACATCGTATTAAAGATTTCATCGTTCAAGAAATTTGCGGACTGTTTATCATCTCACGCTCTTTGTACTAGTATTAATGTCCTAAGCTCTTTAATCTTTTTATTAGGAATTCATTTGGAATATCGACGAGTTTCGGGCAACAATAACCTGGGTTAGCTTCGTTAACTGTCTTTGTACATGACGAATCACGTACAATTCTTGCCAGGATTTTTAAATGTCTCGATAATAGATTTAAGCATCCTATCTGATAATCAGACATGGAGGGAAGCATTTTAATCAAAATTTTTAAATATATAAACAGAAAGAATGTTTTTTTTAATGTTGATATTTAAAATTTTCAAAACTATGAGATTAAATGTTGATTTATAATACAAGTACAATATAGATTGTACAAGTACATATGGTCACAGTACGAGTTACTTGTAAACATAATGTGTTCTTGAACACAAAGACACTATATAAGCATTAAATATATTTCTATAATGGTTCAACAAAAACAGATGCTAGAACCGTCTGCAACCTGTCTCAGATGTACCCGGATATACAGCGCCGTGGACCTCTCTTGTATAAAATTGTTACATAAAGAGTGCTCTGTGATCTCCATAAATCACATTGACGATCTACTAGTATTTTCTATATATACTAAAAATAGTATATATATGATATATACCGGATAAACCTGGCTTTAACATGTCAATACCCTATCGACTAGGCATTCACTGAAAAATATTGTTATCTATCATAATTAGTATAGAATATATAAACGGATTGCTTTTATAAAAAAATGTTGACCCCTAACGGCTCAGTGCAGTTGGCACATTGTCTTACTATTATATATTAATAATTTTCTATGGATTTTACATGTTGAGAAATATTTAGCTAAGCTCTAATATTATTGTGTTATATATAATACACAAAATAAGTTTTAGTAATAATTGAGACATTACAACACTGTAACAGTATTAAAGAGGCTGCTATAGTGTTTGCTTAGTAGCCCAGAAATATAAAATATGCAAAATAAACATTTTATAATTTTATAATGTAAAATAAATGACCAAGAAATGAAGTTCATTCTAATTAAATGAAGAGCCCAGCTTTAGTTTTATTACTTTGATACGTCTATAGCAAGTAATATAATATAATATTTACCATTAATAAAGGTTTAAAAGTAATTTAATTTAAAAATATTTTTAATAGATAATAATATAATTTTTGGTATTTTTTTTTTGATTGATAAATTTTTTTTAAAGTTTTTCAATTCTATTGATCATCAAAAAGAAACATAATACCACAAAAACCAACCCCAAAACAAAAAAGCTCTCTATACGAGCTAACTAAATATTGTATGTGAAGACAACTGATCCGAACCTCTACTGTCTCATATAAGCGTCCCACACAAACAAAACTAAAAACATGTTTATTTAATGTACTTTGTGGTTTTAAAAGTTGAATGTTGCTGTTAAGGGAAGATTATCTTTAAGGGGATATTATATAATGACCACGAAGTTCACAAACAATAAAAAATCTATCAGTAATAAAAAACTAATTATTATAAAATAGTTTAAAACAGCTACTAGAGAACCCGGATTTTTAAAAATTGTATGCAACAAACTTGACGGTGAAAGTTCGCTGTGCCACAGCTATTATGTCACACAAAGTTGACGCCGCTTAAGTAAATGGTTTCAGAAAATTCAAATCCGTAGGACGCCTGAATGAAGGACGTTGGCAGCCACTTACCAGCAACAAATGTGCGGGATTAGTGACCCCAGTCCCAGTAGCTGGGCTAGACTGAAGGCCCAGATCACCAAGTCTTCATATTCTTCCCGCTTCCAAAACTATCTCCAACGCCCACGTTTACCACTTTCGCTTCGATCAGTTATACGAAGTGGCCAATGGAATTAGTGGAAATATCTTTGTTCACGTTATACTCTCGCGCATGGCTTTCGTGACTGGATGACGATAATTAACTATATATAATACAATGAATGAAAATATTATTGATCTCTTCACCGTTTACTGCTCTCTATGAAACGACATGACATCATAAATTAAATACGAGTTTTCTTTTTTTATGAATGTTTTTCGGGGACGAAAAAGCTTTTTAATCTCCGATATATTAAATTTATAATTGAATTTTAACTATTTTTATGTTGGTTACATTGGACAAGATATACTAAGATTAGTATTTTTCAATATGGAATCGCTTTGTCATTGATGAATAATTATCGTTATGAATTGCGAATGTTAGTAGTGAATTTATCCGATAGTGTAACACAGTATCGAACAATATGTAGTTTATATTATATATACCTTTATAAAGGTGGAAAGAGAGAAAAAAATATCTATGATATTTTTTAAGAGCTTATAGACAATAACAACACACAAGTATTGAATCTTTAAAGTGAGCTCTAGTGAGTACGGTGAAGTACTTTCAAGATTTCCTCAACATAGACAATTCCAGTACTCGAAACGCCAAATCATTATAATACCATAATTAATAAATATCATACCTATAATAAATGAATAATAATAACTAGAATAATAAGCTAGATATATAGAAAGCAGTATACTAGTTACAATAAAAAAAAGACAATCCAATAATAATAAATAAAATTATTAATAATATAATATAATAATAATAATAAATAATATAGAAATATCTAGCGACTTACATTTATTACTTACATTATACAAATAACCAATATAGTTATTATATCTGTACCAGGAATAACTCCTTCGTGAAAAACCCAAAGGTCTTCAGGTAGAAGATCGGAATTCCGATAAAAATTTACCTATTCGGAGTTCTTATGGCGTTTATGTTTCTACAATACAGAAAACCAAATCTAATCAATGGAGACAATCCAGGAAGCAAATAGTTCTACCTTTGGACACTACAATTTATTTACTACTTAGACAGGGGTGAAAGCCTACTGGTGGCCCCTAGGGGAATTCTCAGTTATTTGCATCAGCACCAAGGGGATTAATAACCATATGCTTACCATCCTACCATTAGATTACAATTTATCATCGCGAGAGTTCGACGGACGCTTAAGCAAGTTACACAACCCCCACATCCCGGAAACACTCGGCTGAACCATTGACCAATTTCGAATTTTATGGTTTCGAGTTGATATTGATTATAGAATGATAACATACTATACATATATATACCAGGATACACGACTCACACTTGCGATGGATTCGCTGAACCATAACAACAAATATAATTGCTATATCTATTATACATATCCGAGATTTTTCATTACTAGAGGTGAAGTAAATCGAAAACTGCAATTTCGATTCTTCACATTCACGAAGTATTTTTCCAAGACCCGTGACGATTTTTCTACTATTTCTACATAAACTATTTATAAGATTTTCAGTATATTTATTTTTAAAAATCCTACTATATCCAGAGTAATAATTCTCATGACAATACTTTACCTCAAACAAATTAAGTACAATGAACTTTTATGGTAAGATCGCTTCGAGCAACGACCTCAAACAAATTCACATTGAACTTATGAATATTCGATCGATTTGGATTCTTGAAATTAGCTTATTATTTATTTGACTTTCTATTGTTTCAATAACTTACAATCATTTTTACAAATTTTAAGATTAATCAAAAAAATGCATGATATTCGACACACACAATTAGATGAGGCAGTAATTTATTTCCTGATTTTTCTCACTAACACAGGTATTACACATAAGACGAGCAATATGCTAACAACGGACATGACGGTGAACATGCATGTTATTTTTTCCTAGTACCTCATCTGAGCATTCAGGAAGAATAGTTTGCCAATTGATTTTTATTTATTTGATATTATTTAAACCCGAGTACGTTGACGTTTGAAATTTTATCAAATATTGTTAACTTTTTTTAAATTTTCCCTACTAAAATTTATTTTTCTACATTTTTCCTAAATCCTTTTATTTTCCGCTACAGGATTTTATCCCGATTTAGGTTTTGCTCTACTTTATTTGTATGTGATCTTATCGTTTGTCTTGTGTATAAAATAAACAGACAAAAACCGGTAGCTCACTACGATTGGGCAGCGAAATGTGCAGGGACACTTATTACTAACTCCATTTTAGCTTTCGCCGAGAGCAGACGGAGCAGGCGGACAGTAAAAAGACTAGATAACAACCCTTACGTAACAGATTTCATCCACCTACATAAAAACTGGATGAAATTTAAGACGAAAGATACAAAAGGCGAGGTGTGAAAGGACTGACTGCGCGCGGATTTTTAGGAACTCAGTGATGAAAATGAAAAAAAAAACTAAAACGTATAGGCAATCGATTTGAGGGTTATATTTACTATTCAAGCCAGAAGTAGTATCGAAATACTTGTAAGCTACACGACCTCGTGATATATTATATGATACTATACTAATCGGTATACACTCAAGCAAGAAGAGGACTTGATTTGTTCACAATACTTAACACACTTATCAAACGAATCACGTTGATAAACCAATAGAAAACTGAAGCTTTTTTATAAGATCTTTGAAATTAGTGAGAATAGAAAGGGGGACTGAGATAGCATTGAGAGCGGTCCTAGTCAGTGTTTGTTTCCAGCGGAAGCGTGTGTGTGGTGTTGTGTGTTATATACCTAAAAACGTTTGGCCTAGATCACATTACCGGATGAAAGGTTTTTAATGTTTCCAGTACAGCAAACAAAAAACAAAACAAATTGCAGACTACTACGAAAGTTCGGCAAATTCCTTCCCAAAACGCTGAGTGATGCCTCTAAAAGAATTGAGGATGGAGTCGTTTGAGATATAAGTTCATTAGAAATAGTTAGCTGTGGTGTGCACCTTAACCGGATGTGTGTGTGTGTGTGTGTGCGGATGTGTAAGATGAGATCTCGTAGTAGCTGATTCGATTCGGGATGCAATTTAAGAGGACAGAATCGATCGTAAGTGCAAGATAGCTCTATAGATCTGGATAGACTACTCAGCCACTGTTGCGTCGTTTTATAGTATCACGATAAAAGAACTGGCCGACTGCGGACTTGACAATTAGCATAGATATTAAATAAACCTCTCAATGTCCTTGTGTGGTGTGATGTTGTGATTGTAATAAATTCGTAGTATTCAAAAAAGCATAGCAGAATTAAACCCGAATTATAATAAAATAAATAAATTTGAATTGAATAAATTGGTTGGCAGTTTAGTTATAAAAATTTACTGACAGTTGAGAATAAAGACAAATCTGTGTGTGTGTGATAATGTCATGCGTTGCAGCTATCACAAAATGTTGTCACAAGGATGAATATGTTCTATTCTCAGACGAATTACATAATAATTGTACAGTAATTTAAAATTAAATGATGTATGTGTGTGCTTTTACACCAAATAACTACCATGATGTCTGTATGTTTTTACGTATCAATATTGATATGCTTGATTATAAGTTCAGTAGGATTCAAGAAAATATATGTTCGAATTTTAATATATAATTTGAAATGAAGTTTCCTACGTCAGAAAATTGACCCCTTTCGATTAAGCGACGGTCAATGAACACTCTACGTAAATGGA
>JABUQX010089304.1:12500-18410 GCA_015478945.1 Trachelipus rathkii | reverse complement strand
TATATATTATTTAGTAAGAAAAAAATCCCTATTTCTAATCATCTACGAATTAAACCCATGCAACTAAAACATTAAAATCAGAGAAGAGCAAAGTTGCGGTCCCAACACCTCAGACTATAACCATGTTTCAGTTGCTCACCATCTAACATTGACTTCACACCGCGGTTTAACCGGTTTAACCGGTTTAACCGAAATATTTTTCATCACAATTATTGCAAGTATACTACAGTATAAATTCTTGAATTGCTATCTTCATTATTTATTTGAAATTTTGACATAAATTTCTTCCTAACAGTGTTTGGAAAGAATTGAATTAATGATACTAAATTTCATAAAATTTTGTTCATTTCGGGTTTAATATGAGAAGGAATAACCATTATTGCTTTGTACCAGCATATGAATGAACACAATCATACGATCAGTATGAATTTCGCTAAAATAAATTTATCTTGTAAAAATGTTGAGAAAAGAAAATTCATTGAATCATTTATTATAAAAAGTACAAATAACTTCTACAAAAATTCAGGAGAAAAAAAAATTGATAATCTGCTAAATAATTTATTAATGGAGGAAAAACGTTATAAAGGGCTTCTTGGAAAATTACATTAAGAGTTTGGTTAAACCAACTAAAGTTGTCCGCTGTTTATATTAGAATTTATTCCTCTTTTATAGTTTACAATTCCTTGAATAAAAACCTCCAGGTTTAGTGGTCGAAAGCTTGGTGTAAGTTTATTTTAAATCTTAGCTGTTCGTTTTCATAGTCTTTGTTAAATGGTTTTACAGTTTTACGTTTTTAATGTTTTAATTACATGGGTTTAGTTAGTAGATGTATAGAAATAGTTATTTTTGTTGCTTATTAAATTATATATTGGTGACAATATTTAACCAATATTTTTGAATCTCTCTCTCTCTCTCTCTCTCTCTCCTCTCTCTCTCTCTCTCTCTCTCTCTCTCTCTCTGACTCTGTCTGTCTGTCTGTCTGTCTGTCTGTCTGTCTGTCTATCTGCCTGTTGTCTCTCCTCTCTCCCTTTATCCCTCCCTCCCTTTACTCTCTCTCTCTCTCTTCTCTCTCTCTCTCTTCTCTCCTCTCTCTCTCTTCTCTATAATATAAAATAAATATTATATATATATAATATATATATATATATATTATATATATATAATATAATATATATATATATATATATATATATATCTAATTATATATATATATATATTATATATTATATATATATATATATATATATTATATATATATATATATATTATATATATATATATATATATATATATATATATATACATAAAATAACATAATATAATATATAATATAAAAAAGTGTAGTGAAAAGAGCAGCAAACATTCCTGACTATTGATATTTCGACCTCGAGCTAAGGTAATCATCAGGACTCCAAAATATACTCGTAAATAATGCAGAAATAAGTACGTTAAAGAAAGTAATAAAATTTGATATACTACTACTACTACTGCTACTACTACTACTACTACTACTACTACTACTACTAATAATAATAAAATAATAATAATTTAATAATAATAATAATAATAATAAATAATATAATAATAATAATAATATTAATAATAATTAATAATAATAATAATAATAATAATAATAATAATAATAATAATAATAATAATAATAATAATAATAATAATAATAATAATAATAATAATAATAATAATAATAATAATAATTAAATAATAATAATAATAATAATAATAATAATATAATAATAATAATAATAATAAGAATAATAATATGAATAATAATAATAAGAATAATTAATAATAATAATAATAATAATAATTAATAATAATAATAATAATAAAATAATAATAATAATAATAATTAATAATAATAATAATAATAATAATAATAATAATAATAATAATAATAATAATAATAATAATAATAATAATAATAATAATAACGATATGACTATTACGTGCTCATTATCGCGAAATGTGATTCTTATTATCATTGAGTCTACATAAGGGTCTTGTAAACAGTAAGTGCAAATATAATTGGAGATAACACAGGATTTAGCAGTGGTAGAATAATATCTTTGAATATAAATAAAGAGTCAATCGCGAAGGGTTAATATATGAATGACGGCATTGTAAAAAAAAAGATAGAAACTCTTGAAAAGTTGATTTCTTTCAAGAACCATTTGAAAACTAGAGATGTCGGAAACTTAAAACATGATGTTTATTTATTTATTTATTTATTTATTTATTTATTATTTGTTTATTTATTTTGAGCTAAGAAGTATCTATTTAGAGATGTTTTTTATAGGCAGACTATTTTTGAAACATTTAGAGTTTTAATTTTTATGTAGAAAGTATTATAAGGGGAAGAATAGAGTTTTGACTCCGTAAATCATTTTCAAAATACTTTTAATTTTGTGTGTTAAATAGCTAAAACTATAAAAAAAATAGTTTCCAAATGATGTGCTTCTCTCCCTTTGGTGAACTGATGTGGTTGGGGGAGCTGTTATGTCTCATAATTCCATGTTAAGTAAAGAAGTTTGTCACTGGATTAAGTGTAGAAGTGATGTTCGGATAGAGGCTGTTGAGAAAATCAGAGAATTGGGAGTCATTTTGGCTATGAATTATTGCCAAGGTATCATCAATATAGCGTCTAAAGAAAATCTATTTTCAAGGTGGTTGAGGAAAAGGTTGGTAAGGGTTAGTCCCAATGGGTGTCCCATTGCTACCCAATCTATTTCTTAGTAGACAGATTTATTGAGTGCGAAGATATGAGAGGAAGCTATGGGATCAGTAGTTCCTTGAAAGTTTACATACTGGCTTTAAAGAGAGGAATCGGTGTAGAGGAGGCATTTATTGTATCAGTGATAATATTATTAGTTTTTAATAGCATAATATTTATCCCCTACACATCTAAATTATCTTCAGCTATTATTTTACACTCTTAAAAATATGATTGCAAAATGCTACTCAAAAACTTCCTAATGCTTGCAAGAACAAACATATTAGATGTACACATTTTAAAATATCTTTAAATCAAACAATTACAGATCATCAAACTCAAATTTACATTCACATACATTGTTGATTGCCTAATTTCTATTTACCCAATTATCTATACACAAAGAGCAAAATTTCCAACCGACAAACTCAAAATTATAAGTCACATTCAACGCTAAAATCCGTCTCTCCTCTGTATATTTTATGCCATCCCAACTACAGGTAATTTCTATTATGGTGATTGTTTTTATTGTTATAGCCTCTGGTATGATTGTAATTATTGTTAAATATTATTATTATTATTATTATTATTATTATTATTATTATTATTATTATTATTATTATTATTATTATTATTATTATTATTATTATTATTATTATTATTATTATTATTATTATTATTATTATTTTGTATTACTAATCTCAGCATACTAATTTCAGTATTATTTATTTGCTGCAGCCTGACAATGACCATAGGTCGAGATGGAAACGTCGATTTTCCTTTTTGTTGAATATTTGAATGTTTGCAACAGTCATCTCTACCATTTTTGTTATTTTTGAAGCTCTTAGTGAACAAATTTCACCATTATATATATATATATATATATATATATATATAAGAATAGTATTTATTTATATTATTATAGCATAATATAGATAAGATTTATGTGTATATATATTATATATATATATATATAATATATATATATATTACTATATATATATAACCTTGCTTGCATAATTTAGTAAAAAAATTTATAATTTTATTAAAATTCTAAAACATCACAAGAAAAGAGAATAATAATTAGTAACTTTAATTTTTTACTTCTTATTTTTCATTTTATATTTTTTATTTTTTATTTTATATTTTTAACCTTTTTTTATCTTATTATTTTTTTATATATATATTTTTTTTTCTCCCTTTCTTTATTCTCTTCAGTTTCATATTTCAAACCTTCTACGTTTTTTGAATTCTTTGTTTTATATACTGTTAAAGATACTATAAAGAGCTTACACCTTATGCTTATATATATCATAATATATATATATATATATATATATATATATATATTATATATATATATATATATTATTATATATATATATATATATATACATTATAGCGTTACGTCTTAACTTACGTCTTCCCTCAGAAAGGCCGATGGCCTGTCAGCGAAGCCAGCATCGATTTCCATGCAGTCCTTCCAGCTGACGCATCACGGGCAGTCCATGTCTTCTCAGGAATCTCTCAATACAATCCCCCATCTCCGAAACGGTCTTCCTCCACGCTCCACGCTCCACTCTCCACGCTCCACGCTCCACGCTCCACCCCCACCTTCTACTCGCCACTAGTTCTCCCGGCATCTTTACTATATGCCCCCAACATCTCAGACTCTATTCTGTTCAACACAGGGACTCACCACACCAACTCTCTCCCTAACCCACTCGTTTTTCACTCTATCTCTCCTTGTCTTTCCCACCATCGTCCTCAACACCTTCATTTCCGAAGCTTCGTTCTTTTTTTCTTTAGTTGTTGTAATGCTCCATGTTTCTGATCCATATATCAATGTGGGTATCAGTATACTATCAAATATTATCGTTTTTACTTTTATATCCATAATCCGATCCTTAATAATTGGATACAACGCTCTCATTGTTCTTCCGTATTTTTCCATTCTTTCCGCCACCTACTAAACACATCCTCCCTTTCTCGTAACCACTCCACCCAAATGCACAAACTGATCCACATTTCTCAGTCTTTCATTTTCAATGATGATCTCCACTTCCTTCTCTTCCTCTCCACCCACTCTCGTTATCACTGTCTTCTCAGTATTTATCTCTAAACCAACCTCTTTCAAGTTTCTCGCAAAACTCTCCCAAGTCCTCTCAACAGCCCCTCCTCTCCACTCTAACACGCTAAATCGTCTGCTTACACCATTAATACCCATCCAGATTCGGAAATTCCTATTTCATTTTTTTGATCACTACATCCAAGTAAGCTATAAAGAATATTTGGAACAGGACACTTCCCTGTCTCACTCCTGTCCTCACCTTAAAAGATTTTTCAATTTTACACCCAGTTCTCACTTTGCATTCATAAACGCTGTACAAGCTTTTTATTTCTCTCCACAATCTTTCCTCCACACCTTATACCTTCCCCAGCATCTTCCAAAGCCTGCCTCTGGGTACTGAGTCAAATGCGTTCCTGAGGTCCAAGAATGTTCTATATGTTGATTTATTAAATTTCCAAATCTTCTCTAACACTATTCTTAAAGCAAACAGCAGGTTCGAGGTACTCCTGCTTTTCATGTACCCATATTGTTCCTCCCCTAATTGTGTTTCTATCACTCCTCGTAATCTTTTTTCAATAATCCTTTCGCAAACTTTTGCTACGTGATCCAACAATGTTACCCCCCTGTAATTTCCACACTCTCCAGTATCTCCACTCCCCTTATAAATTGGCAAGATCACTGTTCTCCCCCATCTCCCGGGTACCTCACCATCTCTCCAACATTTATTAAAGTTTCACTATTTTCTTCCTCAATTCTTCTTTTCCTTCAGTTATCGACTATATTGCTATTCCTTCTTCGCCCGGCACTCTACATTTTTTTATTTTTGACAATGCTTTCTCATATTCTCCCATCGTAATTGGATTCTCCTTCTCCATCTTCTCATCCACATATTGATCCTCTTCCTCATCTCTCCCTTATTCTACATTTAGGAGTTCTCCAAAATATTCAGTCCATCTCTCATTTGCCTCTTCCTATGCAGTAAGTAACCCTCCTTCCTTATTTTTGATGCTATATAGATTCTTCTTTGATTTTTAGTGCTTTTTTGTTAGTCTGAAAATCTTCTTGTTTCCTCGCTCTGCATCTTTCCCAACTCCTCTGCCATCTTTCC
>JABUQX010089304.1:0-7500 GCA_015478945.1 Trachelipus rathkii | reverse complement strand
GCTAGGTGTGATGTATTTAGAAATGGGACTAGTATCGAAGTCTCATTAATAAATAAGAAATTTAGATTATCATAATTGTTGCTACTACTTCCTTTGTCATTGTTATTTCTATTTCCCTTCAAAATAATTAGTTTTACTGCTACTATTATTATTATTGTCAAATCCAAATTTTTCACACACTAATAGTATCATGGGGTCCAAACAACCCCAAAATCCAATTTACTTAAAAACCGTTAGAGTTACGAAGATGCCCTCCCGCACACATCGACTGCTCGTAGCAGACTAAATATCATTATAATCGTAGAGTCATTACCCCTCCCCTTAAAAGTTATGAAGGGGAGAGTAAAAATGAGCAGATGTGTGGGGTACTAAAAGACCCCATGTTACCATTCTAGGGTTAACCCTAGAATGGTAACATGCGTTTTACGAAACGTACTTAGTAACATGGGGTCAAATTCACCCCAAGGTGGAAAATATACAATAAAACCTACGGAATATTTATTTTAATAAATTTTACAGACAGAATTTCGTCTTAAAAAAAAAAAAAAAAAAAAAAAAAAAAAAAAAAAAAAAAAAAAAAAAAAAAAAAAAAAAGAGAAAATTAAAAAAAAAGTTACAACCATGTAGAAAAAAAATAATAAAAAAAAATCCTAACATTTTTGAAAAATAAAAATTTCCTCTTTTAGTTGAAGGGTATGGCTCTCTTTGCTGAAAGTTTGAAGTTCCTGGAAGTTTTGAAAGAAAAGTTTTGCTACAATTTCTTTTGATGTTTTATTTGCTTTTCTTTCTTTTGATAATGATGGTCGGAGTTCCAAAAATTTGGCGCACCGCACTACACAGCACCGTGGGTAAGCTGCACCACGCACCACACCACACCCAAAGACATTTCTGTGCCGCACCGCACCGCACCGCCCTCTGTTTCAATGCGCAGCCGCACCGGAATTTTATGCACCACACTGCACTTCTATATTTTAAAAAGCACTCACACCGGTTACCCCTTGATTGTGTGGCGCACCCGCACCACACCAAAATGAGCGCAGACACAAGCACCGCACGTCTATGTGTTCAATGCGCACACCGCACCGCACCTCACCGCACCGCAGCACACACGCCACTCATAGTTTTAAAAATGCATTGCACCCCACCGTTACCCTGATTTGTGTGTGCACTGCACACCAGCCACATCGCACCGCACTGCACCTGGGCACGGCAACTCTCAATTCATCTTCTACATCCTTTCCTATGTTAGGGGGCGAGCACCCCGTTCGGGTGTGCATGGACACGTAACATCGTCTGACACGAAGTTACGGCAGTCACCACATAGGTCGCCAAGTTTCAGCCTTCTCGATCATTTCAGTTTTTAGGGGCTCTGCCCCATCACACTTTGGGCATAGCGACATGAAACCCCGATTCCGATAAGGCGGCGGCGCGGGAGCCACCATCGACGGGTGCATATATATAGTATATATATATTATATTATATATGATATATATATATAATATTATAATATATATATATTTATATAATAATATATATATATATATATATAATAGGTATATACTATGGATCTTGTTTTTCGGGAAAAAATCGCTTTTTGTTTTTCAGGATTTTCCGGTTTCCAGATTTTCAAAATTTTCAATTATCCAATTTTTCCAATTTGTGCCAGTTTTCCAGATTTTCAGCGGCATCCAATCGCGTATCCAGTTAGTTGCGTGTATAAGTTATTACCCGCTGGAAGCGAGCCACATCTCACAATGCCCTAAATCAATTCGAATATTTCAAACTCATCAGGCTAACCAATAAGGCTGTCACAATTTTATATATATAGTATATATATATATATATGTATATAGTATATATATAATAATAAATATATATTATCTATATACTATATATAATAATATATATATATATATTATATATATATATTATATTATATATATATATATATATTATATATGTATATATTTTATAAGTATATATATATATATATATATATATTATATATATATAATAATATTATATCATATTATATATACTTATTTATATATATATATATATAATATAAGTATACTATACTATATAGTATATATCAGAGCCGGAGTCGATGTCGGAGTCGGAGTCGGAGTCCGTGTCGGTAATGGAGTCGTGAAGTCGTGCAATTTTCCCGGAGACGCGTAGTCGGAGTCTGAGTCTGAGTCGGAGTCGGAGTCGAGAACTCTGTGCAAGGGAGTCGCGCAGTCGAGTCGAGTCGGAGATCTGTGTAAGTTGGAGTCGAGTCGAGTCGAGTCGAGTTCCTGTGGATAGTGGAGTCGGAGTCGGAGTTCGGAGTCGGAAAAAAATTTAGAGACTATTATTATTATTGATATATTCATTATTATTATTATTATTATGATTATTATTTTATCTATTTATTATTATTATTATTATTATTATATTATTGGATTATTATTATTATTTTATTATTAAAAGTTTTGATTTTATTTCCAACGTTCTGAAATATTTATTTGTGTACATAATTGTAATTCCTGTAGAAATAATCTTTTGAAAATGAATATACAGGAGGAAAGAAGATGTATATGTACATATATTTCCCACGCGCTTTCGCTCTTATACTTGAGACAATCTTCAGAGGATTATTTCTTGAAAGCGAATGAGTCGTTTTTTATTGCTTTTCATATAATAAAGTAAGTCAAATGATATGAAGTCTACTGATTAATATACATAGAAATTTATTGTTCAATGTCTGGTTGCGTGTTTTGATGATAGAAGGCCTCCGCAAATTTTAAGTTCTGAACTTCAACACGATCCGTATGAATAGTGTGAGAAGTGTTTAGAATTATTACTAATAGTGGGATTTACCATGTGCGCTATTAAATGTCAAAGATTTTGAATGGGACTGTATGAGGTTTGATATGCCCTGTCCTACAATCTATTCTTCGTGTAAACCCAATATATGTCGATCGTCCAGTCTAACTCAGGCAGTTAAAATGGTACACAACGTGATGGTTGTCGGGCAAGGCATCTCTTGTGCTAAAGGAAGATGCCAGTTGTTTGGACATGGTATAGTCTGACTTTAATTTTTTGAGGTGTCTAAGTTTTGAGGTGAGAACTTCAAAATATTAGCGAAGACACGTTCTAAAAAATCATTTTTCTTATTATTTGTACAATAATCATTAGAAGTAATTAATAAAGAAATTTTATGTATTATTATTATTATTATTGCAATAATTATTAAATTGTTATAAGGCAAACTTTAAAGTCAACTACATCATTTATAATAGTTACTATAATTCTTAAATACTACAAGAAGATTTAAAATTTAAATGAATATTTCATCTAATAATAGTAACGATTTGCGTTCTACATATAACTAATAATAATTAGCTCTTAGCAAACTATAAGTATATAAAGCTATTAAATTATTGCTCATTGTCAAAATATGGCTTGAGAGACTAGATACAAATGATTGTAGGAATGAATAGATCCATAGTTCAGTATACAACCAATTATCAGTAGTATGTGACATGCATACACTGTAATAATGAGCCGTTCAGAATTAACATTGATTTGATGTCTAAAAAACAGATAGCATAATTAACCTAAGTTTCGTATGTGAATTTTAAGCATGACAATTCTTGAAGTTATAAGCAGAACTTGTATAGATTTATAAAAAATAGTGTGAGAAAGACTTATGTAAAATAGCGGGTTAAAGGTAAAGTATGTTTGTTTCACGAAGGATTTTGTATTTCCAGATGAACATATAGAAGTCAGCAAAGGTAGGTCAAAGTGATGGGGTGAACCAAAAATCGCACTCCTATCAGTTTGTACGATATATGTTTCTTTAATTTAGAACGGTGTGTGAGTACAAAAATTAATAAGAAAGGGTTCATTGAGGGGTGCTGATATATCTAAAGAAAGGGGGGGGGGGGGGGTAGGTTACTTGATTGATACAGCTTCGAATTTAGATTAATGTATGCAATTCGTATCAAGGAACAGTCATTTAATAACAAAGAATTTTGCGACATCAAGTGAGGCGGAAAATATGATTAGTGGCTTCAAGTTTTAAGTTTGATAATAGTACATAATGATCATAGATATGTTGATTTAACTATGAAGATTATTAAGAATGATATAGTAATGTGTTTAGGATTTGGGCAATTCGTGGGAACCGAATTCGTGCACATATATATACAGGTAAAATCTCGAAAGTGAATTTTCTTAGTTTGATAGGTATGTAAGGCCATCAAGTATATGATATATTATAAGATAGTAAATAGTAAAGAAGAAGTAGTATTACAGCTAAGGAAGTAGAAGAGAGAGATAAGTTAGTATAAGATAAGAGTAATAAGAGAAAGAGAGTATATAAAAGTATAAGGAAAGAAGAAGATAATGAAAGAGATAAGAAGAGAAGTAAGAAGATTAGTAAGAATAAAAGATAATGCGCAACCGATTTTGGCTGTAAACTGTGGATAAAGAGAGTAAGAGAGAAGAAAGTAGAGTTTGCTGTCGAAGAGGACAAACAACCGAGTTTCGGTTAAGAACAAGAGTTAATGACTATAAAAAGAGAGGTGAGAGGTGATGTTTAGCAAAGTGGAAAAAAGAGTAAAGACCTAACCTAATCTAATCTAGCCTTACTTAACGAAATTTAACAAAACCAATTCCGACTTAATTTAAACTAACTAACTAAACTTATTATAACAAAATTTTATTTAATCTTACCTATCTTAACGAAACCTAATAATGTCCGTTGGAATATTCATTAGATGAGAAAGATCAACGAGAAAATACCTCATACCCTTTGGTATTCTTTATCATATTTTCATAGCGTTTAAACGCCAAAATCGTTTAACTGGTAAGATGCTAACTGATATTATGACAATGACTATTCGTCATTGCTCATTGTTTTATCTTTTAAATCTTCAATCGTTCACTGCAAAATAATTTAGACTTTTATGATATTCAAAAGTACTCTAATTACCTTGAGATTAGTGATTACATTTTCTTTTAAAACATTTCAACAGCAAATTGAATGGAGATATATTAACTGAAATATTCGCGCTCTGAGTGTACCTCTTACTGCTTATGTTTATGGTAATTAATTGTACTTTAGTTTTCATCTACATATCTAATTCTATAGCACAATTACTTATACCTTTGGCCATGTGCAAAGTATACATTGTTTAAAATGCCTCAAAAAAATTCCAACTTTCGACAATAATTTTAAGCTTACTTTTTGGTTATACTCAATCCCTTTCTCTCTAGAACCATGTTTACAATGTTTTCCTCCCCCCCCTACCCACTATTTAAAAGAGCCACGCCCAGTTTCAAAAGCCAGTGTTCTACACATCCGTCCTCCTTGCAAAAAAAAAGAAAACAATCTTTAACAACATTTGAGATCAATTTGATTCACGATTTTAAACTCGACACCAGAGGCCTAAAAGTTTTTGCCAATTGGAAGAATAGTATAAATTTTAGTCTGGGTTTTTGAAAATGGCGGCATTTCCCGAGCCGCTTAAGTAAATTATAATCTTTTCATACTACAATTATATACTTATATATATATAGATATATGGTAGATATATATATTACATAATATATTATTAATAGTTCCACAATATAATATCCTATAGCGTACCTAATAATATATATATTTTATATATATATATATATAATATTAATAATATATATAATATATTATCAATTATATATATAGTATCACTACTACTATATAATATATAAAATAACTACTAAATTGTTTATATAAAATATACTTATATTTATAATATACTAAATATATAAATATATATTACTATAAATATTTCATACTAACCGTCATCATCACCTACTATATATCATACCTGTATCATATAATCTATATACTATATATAGGTACTATATATATATATACTAATTAGTAGTATAGTAATATTATACTATAGCTAGATCTACTAACAAGATATACCTCTAGTATACCCACTATACCTATATACGTTATATATTATATACTACTACCTATCATGTCTGTAATCAAAGCGTAAACCTATCCAGGCAACGACACAAATTTAAAGTTTCCTCTTTGGTTTAAAACTTATACGCTTGTTTTTTTTTACTTTTCATATTGAATTCGACTGCAATAGCAAATAATCATTGTGGCGCTTTTTTGTGCTTCTAGCTCACCGTCCAGTTTTACCTGCTCATTCTCATGTAAGAAAAACCTATTAATTTTTTGTTATTAAAGTTCTTTGTTCTTGCTTCAGTAAGTACCAAGTTGCAAACTGGCTGCGAATTGTACAGAGCAACGATATTTTCAAATACAAACCCCACATATCTACCATCTCTATATATATAATCGCTTTGAAAGTTTTCATGTATGATAGGACAAATAACTCACAAAATTAGTCGTAGACTTTTCCACTTGATCAACAATTCGAAGAATTAAAAGCAGAATTCATTGGCACAGGTGATCATTATCAAAATATAAGATTACTATAATAGTAATCTTGATGTAGAATAGCGCGACCAAAACTGGCATCGTAAAGATAAAAACCAAATAATTGTTGGAATTTGATTGACTTCAAGCCTCACAAAATCTCTAACAAACGAATACATCATAATATGTCACGCAAAAATACTGTTGCTTCATTCGCTGGTCATATTTAAGACTACTATATAAAAAAAAAAGCACCTGAAAAAGCACTAAATATTCGCAGGTGAATGATCTCTTCATGTGCAGTAAAAGAAAAGTAAACCCCAATGAAAAAAAATATATACTTCCTGCTCCCACGCAACTAAGGCTTATCGACGGTCGCCTGTGCGCCTAGCCAACGCACTTCCTCTCTCTCTCTCTACTCTCCGTTCTCTCAATCCTCTGCTCTGCTCATCTCTTCATACTCTCCTCATCCTCACTCCCTCACGTACCCTCAGCCCGCTCAGCGTGTGTGCTCTTCTCATCATCCCCTCGTCTCTCTCTCTCTCATTCTCTCGCTCACTCTCTTATCATCTTCTTCTCCTTCTCTCTCTCTCGTCCCACTCTCTATCTCCATCTCTCCTCTTTCTCTACTCTCTCTCTCTCCTCTCTCTACTCTCTCTCTTTCATCTCTCTTCGCTCTCTCTTCTCTCTCCCATCTCTCTCTCTCTCGTCTCTCTCTACTCTCTCTCTCTCTATCTCCATCTTCTCCTCTCCTCTCATCTCCTCTCTCATCAACCTTCTCGCTCTCACTCATCCTCATCTCTTAAATCTCTCTCGCTCTCTCTCCTCTTCTCTCTTCTCTTCTCTCTTCTACTCTTACTCATCTCTCTCTCTCTTCGCTCACAATCTCTCTCTCTCTCTCTATCATCTGCCTATGTATTTATCTTCGTCTTATATCTCCTACTCTCATCTTCTCTCTCTCTCTCTCTCTCTCATCTCTCCTTCTCTCTCTCTCTTCTCTCTCGCTCTCATCTCTCTCTTCTTCTCTCTCCTTCTCTTCTCTCTACTCATTCTCTCTCTCTCTCTG
>JABUQX010089303.1:0-38174 GCA_015478945.1 Trachelipus rathkii | reverse complement strand
ATATTTGTACAATTATTTCATAGTTATATAAGGTTTATATAGAGTTTATTAAAGTTATATAAATTATAATATAAAAGAGAGGTAAGTATAATATAAAATTTATATAAGTTTGTTTAAGTCTTATATAAAGTTTTAATATTGAATCTAATAACGATTTTAAGTAGAGTTTCTAGTAAACTATAAGAGTTATATACAGTTACACTAAACGTTTATGTACCAGGAGATATATCTTAAGTTTTGTAAAGTTTATATCTATACGTCTTAAAGTATAATGTTTATTAGTTAAGTTACATAAGTGTTATAGAAAGTTATAATGGTATATGTTTATATTAAAGTTTATATATAAACATTTATATATATTAGTTTTATATAAAGTTTATACAAAGTTAATAAAGTTTATAGATAAGTCTTTATTTCTTATTTTCTAATTTAATGTAAAGTTTATCATCCACAGAATACATATCCAGCGCATGATAAATTATGTGTTAGAGTGTTCATTAGTTAGTATAAGTTTATGTTAAAGTTTATATAAAGTTCTATGTAAAGTAAAATAAAATGTTCTGTAAATTTTAACGGAGTTTATGTAAGTTTACGCAAGTTTATGGGTAAGAGATTTATAAAAAGTATATAAAAGTTTATAAAAGTATATGAGTAAAGTATATATGTAAAATTTAGTAAAGTTTAATGTAAGTTTTATGTAAATCTTATAACGGTGTATTAAAGTTATGATTAAAGTTTAATATAAAGTTTCTAGAAAAAACATTTAGTTTTAGTTATGTAGTTATATAAAGTTTAATGTAGAAATTGATATATTGAGGTCAAGTACAAAAGTTATGTAAGACTTTATGTAGGTTTTTATATTTAAAGATTGATCGAAATTTATGTAAAGTTTAGTAGAAGTTTCATGTTTAGATTATATAAACATTTTTATAAATACATCAATAAAATGAACTAGAAAAGTTAATTACAACGAATGTTCTATCTAAGTTTATATATACATCAGTTGAGCTCATAAAGTTAGCGTAATTGGTTTTGTAAATGATGTTTAAATGACAAGTTTAACGCAAAGATTTATGTATATTAAGTTTAATGTAAGTTAATATTAAAAAGTTAATGTAAAGTTTATATATAAAGTTTAATATTACGTTTATGTGAGACTAGAAGTTATATATTTCCAAATTGATTTTATAATAAGAGTTCTATAAAACCTAAGTTTATATAAACGTTTTAGAAAAGTTTAATATACATGTTTATTAAAACGTTAATGTAAGTTAAAATATAAGTTTATGTTATTTTATTATATAAGTTTTATTTAAAGTTATGTAAAGTTTATATTTTTCCATCGTAAACTTATTTAAAGTTTAAATTATTTAAGTAAAGTATATGTAAAGTTTATGTTTCATATGTATTATATATTAGTTTATATGTAAGTTTTTTATAATAGGTTTAAACTGGTATTCGAGTCAGACCCTGTCTCTAGCACACTATTTATAATTACATCCAGTCGATGAGCTTAATTAGATATCTCTGCGGTATCTGACCTAAATTCATAACCGAGCTTCTACGTATGTACGACGCTGAGACGTAACGGTCTCATTTACAAATGCTAGATTAAGCCACCGACTGGCCTAGTATAGAAGGAGAGTGATCAAATGATTAGTACAGAGAGTAGTGTTATAATGATTGAATATGATAAAAGTTTGTAAGAGTTTTTAGTTAAATATATAAAGTTTAATAAAAGTTGTATATAAAAGTTTAATAAAGTTTATATAGAAGTTTATATATGCAGTATTATCTAAAGTTTATATAAAAGTTTTTATATCAAGTTATTATAAAGTTTATGTAAAGTTTATGTAAAGTTATATAAAGTTTATATAGAATTTTATGTAAAGTTTATTTAAAGGTTTATATAAAGTTATATAAAATTTTATAAAGTTAAATATAAGTTTAAATAATAGAAGTTATATATAATTTATACATAATATGCTTAATGTAAAGTTTATATAAAGTTATGTAAAGTTTAATAATAAAGTTTATAATAAAGTTCATATAGTTTATGTAAAGTTTATATAAAGTTTATAAAAGTACTTTTATAAAGTTTAATAAAGTTTAAATAAAGTTTTAAAAAGTATATAAGTTTAATATAAAAATTGAATCTAAACTTTCTTGAACTGATGTAAGATGAGATATTAGTTTATCTTTCTTATATGTCAAGTTTTATGTTAAATTTTATATAAGTTTATGTAAAGTTTATATAAGGTTTATAAAAGTTAAATACAGTTATATTGGGTCTTATGCCCAGTTCATATAAGTTATTTATTATATGTAAAGTATGTAAAAAAATATTAAATTTATTTATAAGAAATCAAGAACTTCTCCAGTTGGATCAACTACCCATGGGTAATGTCTGGGTGCAAAGTTCATATATAAAGTTTATGTAAGTTTAAGCAAAGTTTATGTAAATTTAATGTAGTTTATATGTAAGTTTATAATTAAAGTTTATGTAAAGTTATGTAAAGTTATATGTAAAGTTTAATGTTAGTTTTATATAAGTTTATTAAAGTTAATAAAGTTTATATAAGGTTTTAATAAAGTTTATTACCCATAGTTTTTTTAAAGTATTTTATAAGTTTAATATAAGTTTACCATAAGTTTATGTAAGTGTGTTTATGTAAAGAGTTTATATAAAGTTTACAGAAAGTTTAGTAAAGTTAAAAGTACAGTTTCATGTAAGTTTATGTAAATGGTTTGTAAATTAAATAAGTTTATATAAAGTTTATGTAAAGTCTGAATATAAATTAAATCATTTATTTAAATAGTTAATCAATATTTAAATCAAGGGTTCTAAAAAATTTTAATATAAAAGTTTTAATAAAATTTAAATCAAGTTTTTATAACCTATATAAAGTTTAAATGTAAAGTTTATATAAGTACACACTCTTTTATGTAAAAGTTTTATGTATATACTTCATTTTAATTTGCAACTTATAAATATGTTCTATGTAAAGTATTGCCCTAAATGTTCATATAGCCTTTTATCCAACGTTTATGAAAAGTGATATAAGATTTATTTTAAAGTTTATATATAATTAATGTAAAGTTATGTAAAGTTTTTATGTTAATTTTATATAAAGTTATGTAAAGATTATATAAAGTTAATATTAGATTTAGTTAAAGTATATATTGTAAAAGTTATGATTAAACGTTTGTGTAAAGTTATGTAAGTTATAGTAAAGTTTATGGCGAGCATCACCCTTTAAATATCCCAACAGGCAAGGACATCTATTATGATACAAGAATAAACAACAGAACACCACGAACAACAAGCCTAACACAACAAACACAACGCTGAGCTTCTCGCCTATATATTATATTATATTATATATATATATATATATATATATTATATAGTATTATATTATATAGCTATACCTTTACCTCGGTATATATATATATTATATATATATATTATTATATATATATATTATCTAGTATATAGATATTATATATATATATTATATACTTATATAAGGCGCATACCGAAGTGAAGGCAACCTGCATTACGCAGCATCGTGGTCGATGCTATCGCGGACGATCCCCGCAAGTTGAGCTGCAACAAATCCTCAGTGGTCCACGTTAAGCATGATGAGAATCTCACTACTAGAGAGTAGACAATATCTAGGATAGAGTAGACTAATTACACTCGCTAAAAGAATAGATGTCTGGTTGAGATCTGGTAGGATAGCGGTCACAGGGATAAAAGTTTTGATGGTGGAGGCCGATGCACTTAAATCTCTCTATAGATAGCGATATGTCAGACCGATCACGACACGTGATATCAGCGGACATATGGTTAGTCCGCTTCTGAGAGAGCGTGGATTGCTCAATGTAGGAGGCAGTTGACGTGTGCACACAGCGTTCAGGAGACTATTAGAGCGCGTATGAGATAGTCGTGTGTGTAGAGGAGTTGCACACTTAGTCGACTTTGTAGTAATGAATGGAGCACGTACGTGTATGTATTCAGGTAGCGGTCTTGGAGTGGTACGACAGCGGAGGTGAGAGTCTGTCTCGATCCGAGGAGACATATTGAGTTAGATTGTCAATTATATGAGGTGCTGAGGAGGAGTCATTCTGGCTCTTGTAGGCGGATTTTCAGATCTCGTCGCTATGTTATCAGCTGGCGGTGAGAGAGAGATCAATTGGACTTGCATTATGACTACATGCAGCAGCCTCTTGAGATCGAGAAAATGGTTCGTACTGCCAGCGATCTGGCAATATAGGTTTTGAGGAGTCATGAAAGGCGCATTGAGCTACGCAATCTGAACTAAATAATTTAAAGCGGTCTTGGTTAATTCGAGAGGGCAATTATTATAGCCAATAATTCTGCCGTGAATTGAAGCATGAGGGGGGTGGAGAGGGTAGTTGGAGAGGTTGCAGTCAGGAAAGATAGCAAACGCGCCTAATGTCCCCTGTTTTAGAGCTATCAGTTAAACATGAATAAAATAGCACGTGACTGCGGAATGATAACTGGAATGATGCTTAACAAGGAAGTGGGGTAGCTAGATTTAGAGAAAGAAGGTGGGACAGGTAGATGGTAGGAGCATTGGAAAGCACCAAGGTGTATACTCTTTCTCATAAAGAGAAATGCAGGCAAGCCTTCAAGTAAGGAATGTTTGAGGAGTTAAGGAATGGTTATTACTGTTGTTTGCAAATGGCAAGTAAGGAGGTTCTAAGGTATTCCGCAAAGTGTCAGAGCAGACGGTATATATTGGGGTTTGAAAGCGAAGAATTGTGCACATGAATGTAATTTCTTTCGAAGAGAAGTGCATGACATGGATTCAACTTCAGGCATCACAACGGGAGGGGGGGGGAGATCAAAGGCTCAGTGGAATACGGATTAGCCTTGTTTTGGATGGGATTCTAACAGGTGTAGTAGATGGTGAGGCCTGGCCAATATACTACACGTCCATAGTCCAGCTTCGATCGATGTAGAGTAGAAACGTAAAAGGGACTTTGCGATCGCACCCAAATTTTGAAGCGAGATGAACGTATACTGGTCAAGCAACGCGTGCAAAGTCGTTTTCGGAGTTTAATGTGCAGTGCAACATGCTAGATGGTGCATCTTAGAATGAGTCCTAAATTTGATGTAAAGTAACAGGATAGTGAACATATAAGGTTAGGTGCTGGAAAGGGTGGCAGTTCTTAGTCTTCCTTTTTCCTAAATAATACTGCTGAGATTTTGGTGGGTGAGAATGGTAGCTGGGAATTAGGCATTTGTGAAAATATACTGAATGATCTATTTCTGAAGTTGTGTGTTCAAGAGATGTCAACACTGGCAAACCAGGCATGTAAACGCCAGGTATCGACATAAGAGAAAAATTTGACGTCGCTAGAAAATATGAAGTGACGATGCATTTAATCCGAGAGTAAATAATAATTACCTAGAAACACTCATCTGCAAAATAACTCCTCAGAGTAAAAAATGGCTTTGATAGATAAAAGAGCATGTGGCGTTGATAGAAGAAGAGCACCGAACTTAATGGATCTGTTTGCAGCATTTATAAAGAGAGGAGCTGTCTTGAAACGAGCGAGTGGAGTTTAAGGAGTACCCCAGTTCTATCCTAAATTTTTAAACTCAAGACACTTGGTGTATCCCTCACTATGAAAATATACATCACACGAACGATTGTCCATACTCCCAACTTGCCTCATTTAAGTCATTTAACTTTCAACTTCCTTTACACCTGCAAATCGCTTCTACAATCCTACTACTCTCTAGATCGCACACAAACAAACATTCGCAGATAATGAGGTAGGTGTACCCTATTGATGTATTATTAACGCTTCCTGCACCTGCCACTCTAATTCTTTCATACCATCATACACAAGATTTGAATAACTGGAGAATACAACTCTTGCTCACTACCGCTATTAGTAAAATAAACGCAATTATTTACAACTCATTTATTCTTACAACGCTTACTATCGTATCCTAATTTTTGATTCAATTCACAACTACTAGCCATCATATATCAACTAAATGCTATATAGAATTATTATTAATCTATCATACATGCTGTTTGCAAATCCATAAAACCTAAATATAAATTATTATTCTCTTCTCTCTCTCATATTTCTCAATCATTTGTTTCAATGTAATGATTTGGTCCACACATCCTCACTTCTAAACGCATCTTGTTATTCACCAATCAGTCTTCAGTCTCCGACTCGCTCTTTGAACAAGAACACCAGCGTATATGGTCTATCTTCCCCACATCATAAGACTTAAATCCTATAATTCCAGTTACGCTTTCCATTACCTTTATATAAGGGTACTATTACGGCTCTTCTATCTCTCGGACTATACCCTCCATAAAAGCTGTGTTACACAACTTTCATATATATATCTGTATATATATATATTAAGATAATATAATATATTAGATATATATATATATATATATATATATATATCTATAATTATATATATATATATTATATATTATATAATATATATATAATATAATTATAATATATATATATATATATATATTATATATATCTTTTTTTCTCTTTCAATCTTCTAGTTTCTTCGGACAGCATCACAGCTACGTGGACGGCAATCGAAAAGAAAACAGTAGAGAACATGACACAAGTCGAAAAGAGCCCAGCCCCACCCCCTCAGTACCATTATTAGTGGGAACCCATCGCAGTCAGAAAATCCACTAAAAGCTATGGGACAGCGATGGGAATCTAACTCACTATGGTATAGTCGTCAAAGTAAGGGTTTATCTTGGCGCCGGTGGGCACACCTACCCTCATCCCGCACATTCGACTCCTGTATACCATTCTTCTCGCCTCTACCAAACTCACATTTCTCTCCTTTAAACATTCGTTTACTGACTCAATCCTTTTCTTCCGTTCCCGCGGTTCGGTTCACACTCGCACTAATCATCCGCTTACAAGACTATCATTCATACTTCATTATGACAACCATGCTCAAATACTTTATTTTATTCTTCATTTACCCTTTCTTCACACCACACATTCTCTAATATATCATTATCTCTTATCATCTTCTCACACTAGCAACCACTAAGAATTGTCCATATGAACATTGAAACTTTAGCTCTTACTTTTATTCAGACATAGTCCATACTATATACAATAAACAGGTAACAACATACCTATGTAAACCTAGCACACTCAAGACTTAGTCCCTTTAATTCACAAACGATTTATTGCAACCAGCCCCTTCCTGGCATAACACAATTTCCTACTACACTCTGCATCGTCCGTTCCTTCTCATCCAACTATATCCTAATTTTTAAACTTAGACCTTGTTCCAGCTGCTCAAAATCTAACATAACTTTCACACTGAGGACTGACTCACCACTATAATCTTACTCTTATCCACGTTTTACTATTCAAGCCTGACTTTTACACACCTGCAAATTTCTCTCCAATTCTCATCAACTTTTCTCAGATTCGCACACAGAACAAATGCATCCGCATATAGTAGGTTAGATGGTACACCTTCCACTCATCTCATTCTCGCAGCCATTCTATCAGCATTTCCTGCTCCCACTCGGAATTTCTTTCATAACCCTCCTATACAAATGAATAACCAAGAGACAATAACACAAACCTGTCTTCACGTGTTAATCCTAAACGCATCAGCCATTGCACAATTTATTCTTACACAGATTGCTCACTATCGTCACATACTTTGATTCATTGAGAAGCCTCCACCAACACATACTAAACTAAGCAAAACACCTGCATAACCGTTCCATTAATTCTATCATAACGCCTGTTGCAAATCTAAAACTAATACAATTTTATTTCTTCTTTCTCATCATTTCTGCAATCATTTGTTTAAATGGTAAAGATTTGATAACCATCCTCTTACATCATAAACGCCGCTTGTTTCTTCACATCATTCTTCGTCATCCGACGAGCACTCTTTTCGAGACAAAATTACCAGCATATACTTCCTAATATGATCAATAACTTATTCATATATATTTCTACAGTTCGTTTCTTCCTTACCTATTTATATAAGGGGTACTATTACGCTCTCCTCAATCCATTAGAACTTATCCCTATAACGCTTTTATTACACAGTTCCAATCATCAATCACCATTCGCATCTGTTCTTGATCATTTCACCAGTAATTTCATCTTACCTGAATTGACCATTCTTCAACTTTTTCACTTCTACCCATTATCCTCCTTACTAATACTCATCCATAATATTATTGATTTGCACCATCAAACCCACAACATTCACTATCACCTTTCATTACTGTTAATATTGTGAAGATTTTCGAGTGTTCTATTCACATCTCTAAATCATTTCGATCAGTTACAAAGGCATCCGATATCATTATTCTAAGACCAGGATCCGTCCATCCTTATGTCCATTTTTTAACCTTTCACGCTTCTTTCCAGAAGAACTTCCTATTCGTATCCTACTTACTCATTCATCCTCTATACCATCTCCACATTTACATCTTGTTTTCTCCTACGTATACACTCTTTAGTATCCTTCTTTTTTCCTCCTTAATATATATATAGCCTGTAACTTTTTTTTATTCTTCATATTTGCTTTTTAGTACTTAACAAGCTTACTTTTTACGCTTACCGCTTTCATCACTCTCATTCCACATTCCTGTTAACATTCTTATTATCCTATTTAGCACATGCACAATACGTCTTTGACTATAACAATTGCTGATCCTTCATTTTGACACACGGCAGATTTGTTAAGTTCAACTTGTTACATTTCAAAATCCGTATTTACCTAGCGAGCGCTTTTTACATACTATCCTATATTGTTTGCTAACGTTAATTCTCACTTTTGAATTTTTACCTAATTCTTTTCGTATGCAACTCATCTCTGCATCCAAGCCCACTACTTAATTTTACATAGAAAGACATATATCGAATGACCATTATCATTCCTAACCCTAACTGTATTTAATTCAACACTACTTCAACATCTCCTTCTCCCACACAAAATAATCATACTTTCACTTCGATACATCTCTACCTACACAAATCTGTTATTTCTGATATTTTGTGTTTAAAGAAGTCTTACTTACAACATACCTCTCTCTTCACAGATCGACACTTCTACATTTCTCATTTTCTCCGCCACCACCAAAACACCTGTTATATCATCCATTTTTGATCACCTATCAATACATTCCAGGTCCCTCCAAACTATCAAATCTGAAGCTCTACTACTCCAATCCAGAACATCATTCGATTATCAAAAAATCGTACTCTCTTCACGTTCCCTCAGATGGACCATAACGTCACAACCAACAGTACTTGACTTTTCCTAAATTTAACCATTTGAATTCTAGGACTCACACAATCAAAGTCTGCCATAGCTTTTGTACCACAGGTCACTCCTCAAAATTGCAACTCTTCTCTCCTCTTTCATTCTTTCCACAACAGCACAACACACAATTTACATCACACACTTATTTCACCCGTTTCTTTATCGTTTGTTTCAGTACAGCCGAGCAATAATTGCGCTTTCTAATACATCCATTACACCTCTCTCCTCTTCTCTCAACATTTATTCCTCTGAACATTCCATGTACCCAGACGATTCATAAAATTTCGACGAAAATAGAGGCGTTTACGGCGATGTCACGACCTTCTCCGATGCCTGCCATTAGCATTCCTGGCAAGAGATAGATGGTAGTAGGCAGCCAAGCCAACTACCACTGTCGAAACCTACGCACGTAGGACTCCGATGTGGGCAATTCTTTCTCCCCATCAACAGGGAATGGGTAGTGGGATGTTCTGTAAGGTTATTAGAAGAGTGTGTATTTATCATGTGTATATGATGATTTGGATAAAATTGGTGGTTCAGTAACTATGTTGCCTGGAGGATGAGTGGTGTAAAGAATATGAAGCAAAGAGAAAGTGCAACCATTAAAAATGGGTGTAATTTCAAATTCAGAGTATGCGTTGTTACTTCCTCTATAGATATATATATTATTTATTATATATATATATATTATATATATATTTATTATATTATATATATTATATATATCATAATATATTATATTTTATACATATATATATTATATATATATATATATAATAATTATATATATATATATATATATATATTATATATATATACTATTGTTAAATTCGGGTAACTTAACCTTAGATGAAGTAGTATATCTTGTAATTGATGCTGATGTTCTCTTATGATGGTTGTTGATGATGAATATGAATGATTATACGATGGGAAACAGTGTAACCATTTTAATATATGATGATAGATATTTCTTTTCTTTATAAATATTTTCCCTATTTTTCTGGTTATATCTCTTCTGGTCTTGTTATTCTTTTAAGTCTGTTATTCTTTGGATCTGGTTTATTCCGTTGGTCTGGTTTTTTCTTTATCTGTTTCTTCTTTGTCTGGTTATTTCCTTTGGTCTGGTATTTCCTTTGGTCTTGTTATTTCCTTTTGGTTGCTTATTTCCTCTGGTCTTGTTATTTCTTTGTTGCGCTAACCTATGTTTTGGTATTATTTCTGTCTTTTCTCTTCTATTTTTTCTCTATTCATTGTATTCTATAATTCTTGTTTTGTTTTCTTATAATTAATTAAGAAAAAAGAAATAAATACTTAAAAGCGTTGTAAAGGAAGCTATGCGATCTTACAGTTATTTTACTTTAATAACTATTTATTATTTATTTTACCATTTAAAAACAAATAAATATTATATATATTAGTTTCATTATTAATAATTTTAATAATAAACTACCCGCTACGACAGTACATATATTTGTTTTTCTAATACTGCAATGAATTAACATAATTATCAAACTATTCTATTTTTTCTTTTCTTTTTTTCTGAAAGCATGCTATTTTTTCTTTTTTTCTTTTTTTCTTTATCTTGTAATTACTTGGTTATGAGATTTATAACACGTGTTGTCATACAGTTAATTACGTGTTAAGATATTTCAGTATATTTTCTTTCTTTACACACTTGGTTTAATTATGCAATCTGTTCCGGTGATTTTATCCATTTGATTTCTTCTATTTCTTTTTTCTCGAGTATATATTTCTGTGAGATATGCCATATCTATTCTAGTCTTTTATTTGTACTCGATCTTTCAAGGCTTTGACAATCTGTTCTCATCAATATTGGTAGGTTTTCTTGCAGTTCTCTCATTCTCCCATAAAAGCTTCAATATATCCAGCAGAATCGCAGCCTGCTAACGGAACCCGATCTAGATATGCGTCTCTTAGATGATCATGGAGTCGATGGTAGCGATCGTGATCTTCGTGTGCGAATTAGAGTGAGATGCGAATTCGATGAAGCATGCAGAGTGATGACGCTACTCTCTTGTTAAAGTGTATAACTAGTAGGTTAGAGTGTGTAGTAGATAGTCGTAAGGTGCAGCGAAATAGTTAGATTTACATTTTTTGTGTTCTAATGGATCCTCGGGTAAGGAATGATTAATCTGGTTTCTTTTTATACTTGTCTACGTAATTTTTATTACTTTTTTCATATCTCTTGTTGTTGCCGTTTTACAAAATTCTTTCACTTACATTGTAAGATATTTCTGGTCTGGTTTGTTTGAGTTCTATCCAGTTAATTGTCAATACATTGATTCGTATTGCGTTGTTCTTCTTATTTAATATTCTCGTCGTCTCCTTAAATTTTTTTTATTGGTACTTTCATATTTTTACTAGAATTCTGCTCTAGGATAATTTCATCTTTGGTTGATCCACATCAACAATGGCTAGACAAATTTCGTTTTACTCTCTTGTTCATATTTCCATTTCCCTTTAGTTCTCCGAATTAGTCTTCTGAAACTCCAGTATTTCTCCGATCGCAAATATCGTCACAATGGTATGCACATGAGGCGATGATTCGCTGTTTTCTCCCAATAGCACTTAGTTGGCGTTCACACTTGCTTTTGTCTGCAGTGATTTTGATGATGGCATGGATATCTTTCGTACATATTCTTGCTGCGGTAAGCGTAGACACGTAACATTGAAGAGTGAGACTACACGCACAGTAGTGCTCAGATAGCGAGCGCTCAATCAGTCTGATGTGGTGTATCGCATCCTATAGTGTAAATGACGACAGATTGGTTATGTAGCTGTTCAGTGGAGTTCTAAATTATAGATGATGACGGTGTGGTATACTCGTATGATGACTTAGGACTGCGATTTCTTACTGTAGTGAAGTGTCTATGGATTCGTACATGGGCTTGCAATAGGAGTCGCGCGGAAATCTGAATAATAAGCATTTGAGGGTACGCGTCGAATATCAGTAGATTGAGAAATCATGCAGATACTTGCGTGTAGATGTCGCAGATTTGCTCATCACATATATTATAGTATGTCGGATGCTAGTGCTACGATACTCTGTGCGTCATATATCATTAATTTTTCGCGCGTAGCGAGTTGTAATCTGCGCGCTCACTCGTGTTCGCTTATTCTTCTTCCTTGGTTTCATCTTCTTTCTTCTTCTTCTGATTCAGGTTTGTTTCTGATTCGTTTCCGTTAGTGTGTTTTGTCTCTTGTATACCACCTACTTTCATGAAAGTGTTTTGCATAGCATTCTCAAACTATGATAGTGGTTTTTCTTATATTTTGTCTTTGATATTATAAAAATCTTAGATTTCCTTTCCAAGGTTCTAAAATCTTTTGATACTCTTCTTTCTTGATTATACGCATCATTACAATTCAATTAATTTCCACTACTGCATGTCCGAATTGTAATTGAAGTTTTTCTAATTCTTTTCAATTATTCATTGTTGTCGCACATTCCTGCTCTTCCAGCAGCATCTTGTGCGGTTCAGTTTATTTATCAATGAAAATCTCAGATGTTCATTAAGTTCCTTTTACTGGTATTATGTATGTCTGAAAAACGCTTTGCTATAACTATTCCTTTTCTCGAAGTCTATTACTGCTCCTATTTTCTCTAAGTTTTCTTTTCATAAACCAGAGGAACGTTCCTTCTACTTATTGTAGTTTTATACTATACTTTGTTTCCCATAATATGTAGATATAATAAACATTCTTTATCCCTTTACATAATGTTTCTCCAAAATGAACGCAGTGTGGTCTTCTATAGCTTTTTTTGTTCATTTCTTCAATTTGTTCTTTTTTTGACACTTTTTTGAATTCTTCTTTCCATATAAATTAACCATCACGAGTTCTGCACTTCCGGAGTCTATTATGCCATATATTTCGTCTTGCAGTTCCAATAAACTTTCTTGTTCTTCACATTGTTCATTTTCCAGACACATCTTATTTCTTCTCTTTTATTAGGTCTTCATTTGTTTCTATTAATGTTCTATTTTGTCTTTAATTCTTCATTTTTTGGACAATTATTGCCCAATGTTCGTTGCTGCAAAATAATAACATAGTCTCTATTCACTGGACATTTATTCGCCCAATGTGTTTCCGATCTACACTTAAAACATTTCGTAACGGTTCTGTATTTCTTGTTAACAGGATTCTTCTTGTCCCCTTCCATCCAACAAGCTTCTTTATTCTCGTTTTTAGAGCTCTTTTTATTGTCGGTCAATTTACCAGTTTCTTAACTTTCAATGATTAGAAAAACTATGAAGAATCATTTGAAATCAGAATGTCATTTAGAAGATGACTTCTTCATTTCCTGTGACATTTTACCACCTCCTGCATTTCACATTCCATGGAATATTTTTCATAATTTAGTAAATTATTATTTTCATGTTTTCATTTTTCTTCTTAATTTTGTTCTTTTTCTAGTTTCATCATTTATCAGCCTAATGTTTTTTTTAGATATTCTTCTCGGTGTTTTTAATATCAATGCTACTCCCTCTTTATCTTTTTAACTTTCTCTTTCTAATCTATAATATTCGTGTGCTTCTTTCAGTGCTAGACTTTTACCAGGATAATTTTACTTTTTCCTCCAGTTCTCGCATCTCCTGTTCTCTTCAGTCCTCTGTATTCTTATTCTTTTCCTGAAAGGTAGGGATTTTTCTTTACTGATATCATCGCAAATTTTACTTTCTTCCTCTTGCAATGGCATTCAGGGCGGCAAGCAAGAGTTGCGCCTTGTTAAATGTGGTAACTTACGTCTCAGAATGAAGTAGTATTGCTTTGTAATACTGATGCGATGTTACTCTTATGAATTGTTATGTTGATGATGAATATGAAATAATTGATATACGATGGGAAACAGTGGTACATTTTTAAATATGTGATGGGATGATATCTCTTTTCTTTTAGATAATATTTTCTATTTTCTCTGGTTATTCCTTCTGGTCCTTGTTATTCCTTTTAGTCTGGTTATTTACTTTGGTCTGGTTATTTCCTTTTGTCTGGTTATTGTCCTTGATCTGGTTTTCTTTGGTCTGTTTTCTTTGGTCTGGTTTTCTTTGGTCCTTTTATTTCCTTTTGGTTGGTTATTTTCTGTCTTGTTATTTTTATGGTTGGAACCTAGTTCTTGGGTATTATTTTTCCCAATGTCTTTTCTCTTCTATATTGTTTTACCAGTTCCTCTGTTCTTAATAATCTTGTTGTTTTTCTTTATAAATTCTGGAAAAAAAAAAAGAAATAATACTAAAGGCGTGTAAAGAAAGCTGCGATCTTAGTTAATTTTACTTTCTGTAACTATTTATTTCATGTTTTACTACAATTTCTGAAACAAGTAATATTATATATATTGTTTCATTATTATTTTAAATATAAGATTGCATCCGATCTAACGATCAGAGCAAATAAGTTCTAATACTGCATAGAATATAAATGAATTATCATATATATACTAATATATATATATATATAATATATATATATATATATTATATATATATATATATTTATTATAGTAAATAATATAGATATATATATATATACTTATAGTATATATATATATACTATAACTATAATATATATATAGATTATATTATATATATATATATATATATATATATATTATATGTATATATATATATATAGTAATAATTATATATATTTAATTATATATATGATATATATATATATATATATATATTTATATAATATATATTAATATATATATATTATACTATATATTATATATATTTAGTATATATATACTATAATATATATTATATATATATAGTATATATGATATATATCTATATATTATATATACTTATTAGTATATATTAAATAATAAATATCTTCTTCTTCTTCTTATGTGCTTATATTTTCCCAAGAATGGGAGTAAGTTGCGTAAGCATCGGAAAGAAAAGCAGTAGAAAAATGAATTAAGTCGTAAGAAGCCAGCTTACGCCTTCAGTACATATATTAGTGAGAATTCATCGCAGTCAGAATCCACCTAAAGCTTATGGACAGGATGGACCTCATATGGTAGTTCGTCAATCGTGAGGGGTTCATCTTGACACAGGTGGGCCACAACTACCCTCAATCCCCGCCATTTCATTCTTGTTATAACCTTCTACTGCTCTACAAACTCACATTTCTCCCTTCCAGACATTCCTTTACTGACTCATCCATTTTTTCTTCGGTCTCCAGCCGGTGGTTCCCACACACTGCCACTATATCTCCGCTTTACAACGAACTATCATTCATATCCTTTCATATGACACAAACCATCTCAACATACTTCATTTATTCTCTTCTATACCATTAATCTCTTAATAAGTTCATTCTCATTTTTGATCAATTATTTCTAACTAGAGCAACACTCAGATATATATATAGTATATATATATAATATTATATAGTATATTATATATATATATATATATTATATATTATTAAATAAATTAAAGAATTAAATAAAATAAATTATTATAATATATTATCTATATATAATATTAATAATATTATATATATAGCTATAATCTTAATTATAATTATAAAATTTTATCAATTTAAAAAAGGTTTTAATTTGGGGAAAAGTAAAAATTTGGGGAAAAAAAAATCCTAAATAAAAACCAAAAAAAAAAAACCAAAAAACAAATATAATTTTTAACGCATCTATATTGTTATGAGAGAAATGGTGTCTAACTTTTTAATCAATTCATAACTCTCCTGGAAATTTTTTCAACTGCATAGCTTCATTCAGATAATGCTTATTTGGTGGTGATTTCTGAGATTCGTGCATTTTGTCAGGGTGTATTGAAATATATATTTTAATAACTATATATATATATATAGTATATATATATATATATATATATATATAATATATATATATTATATATATGATATATATTAATTATACATTATATTATATATAAATTATATATAGTATATATATATATATATATATATATATAATCTGGATGGTCAATTAAATGAGAAGGTTTCTGGAACAAGAATCAGAATGAAGAATATTGAAGAGAATGTAAAACTGCAATGCTACTAAACGATAGTCAAGTTTTCTTAGAGAGAAGAAGTACAGTGAGCTAAATAGGATGAGTTGTGGAAATTTGAAGTGTTATCTTTAGAGAACACCAAATGTGGAATGTAGGGACCATAAAGATATAATAATTACAAATTTTAAAAGCTTAAATTTTTTTATTATTTTTAATAATAATAAAAAAACAACATAAAGTATTCATCAAACATGGTGTGCAACAAAATTTTAGATTTGGTTCTTTACAATTAAAATGAAAACATATGTAAATCGGATAAGAACAGCAACAAACTTTAGTATTCTTTTTAAAATTTTTAAATACTTTACATAGACTTTAAATTTAAACTGAGTATATTGGCTACCATTTAGTTGAGAAATCGCCCAAAATTTCTACACATTTAATAAAAATACAGTGCGAGTCTGCGGTTATATAAAACAAAAAATTTCTCAAGATTACCCCCGCATAAAATGGCTGCAGATGTTTGTAGAAATTATCTGCAGCTGCAGGATGCAGGTAATATATAATAATAATAATATAATAATAATAATAATAATATAATAATAATAATAAAAATAATAATAAAATAAAATAATAAATAATAATAATATAATAATATTACGGTTTACACTGAAATTTTGAATTTGATTTCCTGACTTACTGATTTACTGCATTCCCTGACCAGCATGTTCGTTATTTTTGGCGTAAAAATTTATCTATTATCATTATTTGCAGCCATTTAACTCAGTTATACTTAATATTGAAAATTTCTTTTAGAAACTGTCATGCTATGATTAAAATTTATTATTGCAGCTATTTAAAAAATGCCATACATTAAATTATTGAAATTTACTTTAGAAACTGTTCATCCCTCTGTGAATTTAAAATTTTTTTTTTTTTTAGTACAGGTAAACGCCATTAGCCGTCCAACGCACTCTTTTTTATTTTTTCCAAAGTAAACAGTTTTATTTATACAAAAGGAAATAAATTAAAGCTTACATTAATAATATACTAGGTGAATAAGTTATTTCCATGTGAAAAAGTTCTCATGGGGATCTAGTTACTTTTTCTCTCAAGCCATCTGAATTTTTGATTTTATAGCGTCTTGCTTCTGTAAAAGCTACAGTTTTTACATCTTTTCTCTCCCTTACAAGTTTAGAGATTGTATGGATAATTTCTTTTTTCAACTTTTTTTATCTTTCTTTCATTTTGGTTGTTTTGATTTTGGATGTTCTTCATATTTCTCCTATGGGCAGCTTTTACATTTGTCAACATTTTTGAGTGATAGGAAACTTATGAATATCTTTAATGAGATCTTTTAGATTGTGTAATGTTTTTTGAGAAATCAGAATTATGTTTTTTTCAGATCTCCACTAAAATTGCTTAATTTATAGAAACCCTCCTTCCACTGTCATTTCATGCGAAAATATCAGTCCTCAATTTAATATTTGCCACATAATTCAACATAACATTGATCCAGGGTACTATAAGAAGCAAAAAACTAATCAGTCTTTAAAGACAGTCACATCCAAAATATTTTAAATTTTAATTAAGGGTAGAATGAGCTTCATGCAAATAGAGTGTATTGTGCTTTGCTTTCTAGAAAAATAGGGAGCAAGTCATGGTTTTAATGCACATATTTACATTTCATTGGCCATTTTAAATTTGAAGCTACTGCACTTATTGGAAACATTATTTAAATGTTTCCATATATCTGCACCGGTTTTAAGTCTTTTTATCATCGACATTTGCGCATAGATTTCAGATCTTTGTAACATCATCTTTAATGCAAAAAGATGAACTGATTTGATAACTGGTTTTGGTTGGTTATTAATAGAGCACTCAGGGTCATTTACACTCGGTTGAGTATGGATTAGAAGTTGATGGATAGCATAATTTTCAGTGCACAACTTTCTCTAATATTTTGTATATTAGAAATTAAGAAAAGTTTATTCAATGATGTTGGTACTGTCGAGTTTTGAATTAAATTTCAAATGAGTTTCCCTCTTGAATGTGAAACTGTGGTTTGGCATCCCATGTTCAAAGTTCGTTTTTACTACATTTCAGTATGCCTTGGAATATCAGGTCTTTACCACCACCTGATGAAATGTGGTTCAGTTTGACGTGATCCAAGCCATGGTGTTAAAAGTTAGTTTTTTTGTTTGAAAGTCTTTTATAAAATAAAAATAATTAATATCTTCAACTGCAATGAGTCACAAAATCACTTCGTCAAACATAAAAAAAAAAAAACTCAAAAGTATAAATCCTAAAAAAAAAATGATAGTAACAGTCATAAGTCATACAGTCTAAACACATCCATATACCAATTCACATTCATCGAAAGGATGACTTGGACAACTCTACGAGTCAAGAAATTAGGAAGATTAGTGGGTAATAGTGAGACTAATATAAGAAAGAAACAGGTATAGGAAGTAGATTTATGGAATGTCATTCCTCGCCATACCTTTTCATTCACTTATCATATACATCTCTTATTACATTATACTCAATAGGAAAAAAAAATATATCAAAAATATTGGTCACAAGGTTCCATGGATCATTCTTCATATGTTTTTGAAATTTTAAAATATCTGACTTTTTTTGGAATTTCCCTGACTTCCAATCATATTTTAAAACGTTTCCCTACTTCTTTTTGACAATTTTTTTTTTCCTGACTTTCCTGACTTTCCAGAAAGTCAAGAAGTGTGAACCTGAATATATAAAATAATAGATAATAATAATAATAATAATATAATAAAAATAAAATAGATAATAATAATAATATATATTATAAAATAATAATAAATAATAATAATATAATAATAATAATATAGTTAATAATATAATATAATATATAATAATGAATCATAGATAATAATAATAATAATAATAATAATATAATATAGTATGATAAATAATAATAATAATATAATAATATATATATATTATATATATATATATATATAACTATTTTTATAATATATATATATATATATATATATATATAATATTGAATACTATTATATTGTATATAATAAAAAAAAATTATTGGAAAACTATTTTCTATATAATGTAGAAAGAAAAATTATTATATATTGATAAAATCTAGTGGCAGCAAAAACAATTAAAAACAAACACATACTCACCAACTGAGTTCTTGTAGATTGAATAACGGCTATGTACATTTGATAAACTTAACGGAGGCTTGTACTCTTAGATACACATTGGTATCTATTAAATGAATTACTATGATTTGTACACACATAAACACAGTACTTGGTTGCTTTCACGGCTCCCTCTAAGGTGCGCACCTTTAACCTTTACTACAAGGTACCCCACTACGGCAACCGTATTTAAACTTACTTTATGTGTTTACTAATTACTACAATACAAAACTACCATGTACCACATTGTACACTGCATTTACTACTTGAATTACAATTGCTTGGAAGAGAAAAGATATAGAAGACGTTAACACAAAAATACAATAATAAATAAAGGGATACAAAGGGTAACACAGGGGATGACAACATGGTTTTGACACATAACTCAGGATAACTTCAAGCTTGCATCTTCTTCTTTCATACCTAAGGAGGCAAGGACATGCACACTGGACTAATCTAAAAGAAAAGACCAAAACTCATATTCTTTAGCTTTCTCTCACACTTTACTTGTACTGTATTGTCAAAATACACTTACCACTATCACTAATGCTGACACTACACCACAGCACAGCATACGCAACCTGCAAACACCCCACACATATCTCTACTAACCTCACTACAAACTACTACTACCTACGCACAAACAAACTTTAACTGTTAACCATACCCATAACATACACACATTTACTCATTACTATAACACAACTATTCTTGACTACTTCTAATAATAATCACTACACATACTCACTACTTCCTCAGGATCAGACACTCTTGAATTCCGATAATACCAATACTGTGAACAACAAATTTCAACCTACCCTTCCTTCATAAATGAAAAATGCTTCCAAAATACTCTATACAACCTTCCATATAACTCCCTGCCTATTACGTCTCACCATTCTTCATTTACATTTTTTACTTTAGCTTTCTTCCTTCTTTCTTCCCTCTTCTTTCTTTACTTTTTTCTCCTCTCACCGCTTTCGAACACTTACATCTGTAACTGTTTCTACTGGTCACTACCTTAGTCTCATCTGCATCCTCCCTTCATTTCTCGTATTACTACTTTTTCTACTTCACATTAAACACGTCACAATTCACAACCATACTCCTTGTTCTTTAATTTACTCTATTCTTCCACTACATTTCTACTCTACCTCTCCTTGTTATTGCTCTCTTCTACTTCTACTAAATCTTTTACTACTATACTACATCTCTACTATATTCTCCTCTTTGTTTTAACCTCCCTTCTACTTCTACTAAATCTTTTACTACAGATGACTACATCTTCTACTACTTACTCTATCACTACTATATATTCTACGATCTTTTAGACTCTACATCTTCTACTAACTTCCTTTCCTACTATATCCTTTTTGACTCTCAATTCTTTACTTACACACATGCTATCGGTCACTTCCTTCTTTAAACCAATCTTTATATCTTTAACATCATTGGTCAAACTCTTACCAGGAACACAAATTTTTCACACGACTGCCATACTATTGTTTCTCATAATTTACTACATGTTCACACACTGTCATCCTTTCTGTCTTGTAAAACACAAAAATCTATAAATTTCCATTTTTGATGTATTTAATGAAACTGTTTGTGAGAAAAACTGTTCAAATTCTTTCTCTCAATCTCTAAAAAAAGAAAACGATGTTCCTTTGGCTAACACTTCTTTCCTTCCACCGTGAACCTAAAAATCCTGCTGAATCTTTAGAGAGGCCTATTAACCATATCACACTCCATAACCTCTTCCACTACGCACACCATAGACACTCCTTACCTACTACCTCTTAAGGACTTAATCGCATATGAATTTCGACCCTACAATAATTACTTTACTCCTACACATTTTATCTCTCACATCACAATTTACTAATCACACTCTTCCCTGCTGGGCAGACACCCTTGCTTGTAGCAACTACACTCACACTCTCAGCACTTCACTTCTGTCTCTCCTCACATATTTTATCAGAGCATCATAACAGTACGTTATTGAATGATTGATGGTTCGGTCTGCCAAACCACCGTAGCTATTGGTAGCTTGACCCCCCAAGATGGACATTTAATGTTCACATAACCACTTTACAAACAAAACCTACATTTCTGTTCTCTCGTCATTTCTACTATTCCGTACTCCTCATTGATTATATCTACGTTTCATCTTAGGAACAAACATCTCATGTATACGATCACCACCACTTGCCACTGCACATCACCGTCTCTTGCCTGGTAACGACGACACAACGGACACCCAAACAAAATAACCATAAAAGAAACACTACTACTGCGTCGTTAAAGGTTATCACTTCACACGACAACACAACAGAGGCAGGAGCGTACTACCTCTGCTACATGATAAATCTAGATGGCAGCAAAAAAATTAGACTCACAACGTGACTACTCACCGAAGTTCAACTGAGTCTTGTCGATACTGAATAAGGCTATGTTACATTGATAAAAACTTAACGGAGGTCTTGATACTCTTAGACACATTGGTTCTAATTTAAATGAATTAAACTACATGATTTGTTACACATTAAGCACAGTATTGGTGCTTTCAACGGCTCCTCAAGTGTGCGCCATTTTAACGCAATTTAACTACAGGTACCTAGCAACTACGGCAACAGTATTTAACGCTTACTTTAATTTGTTACTAATTATCAGATACAAAACTCCATGTAACACATAGTCTATGGGCTTTATTATCATTTAATTAGTGGAAAGAAAGATATAAAAGAAAGATTGTTACTTGACAATCTTTAATAAATAAGGGATCAAAAGGGGACAACGGGGAAAAACATGGTTGAAACTATAACCAGGATACTTAGTTCCATCTTCTTCTTTTCAAAAAGAAGGCCAGGAATACACTGACAATCTAAAAACAAGAGCACAACTATCATATATTATATAGTCGTATACTCATTATAGCATTAAAATCCAATTGCATTTTCTATAATATGCTTCTTTTTATTTCTGCTCTGTGTTGATCTTTATTCTAATACTTATTAAGAGTTGCAAAGTTAACTCTGCCTCTACATAATGATTTAAAACCATAAAATATATGATTTATATTTAAAACAATACATTTTTAACACTAACACATAGTATATATAAGTAGGAACAAAATCAACTAAATAAATACGCATCAACTACAAAAAGTGTTGCTTACATTTTAACGAATGAATTCATTAAACTAATATTAATTTTTACAAACAATTTCATGATGGAATGATTATTTTTATTTTATTGTTTTAGTAATATTTTAATTTTTTTTTTTAATTTTATTTTTTAGTCATTTTTCCCTTTATTTTATTACAAAACATATCCAGGATAGAAAAATATAGCCAGTAATTAATTTGCATGACATATAAGGAAAATTACAGTTATACTGAAATACTGAGATATAGTCTTAAGTAGTAAAAACTACATTAGTTTTATAATACTATACTACATATGTCTTTTATTTCAGAAAATACTGAGATACAGATATAGTATATATATATATAATATTATATATATATATATATATATATATATATAATTATTATATATATATATATAATATTATATATATATTATATATATATATATATATAAATATATAGTTATTTTACAATTATATATAATATTATATATCTATATTATATTATTATAGTATTAAATATATTATTATAGTATATATAAGTATATATTATATAATAATATATTATATATTATATTATAATAATATAATTATATATAAGGTAAAAATATATATAACTATTATTATATATATTATCAATTATATATTATAATATAATATATTATTATATATAATATTATATATATATATATAATATATATCTATATATATTATATATATTTATATATTATATAGTATAGCTATATTAATATATATTATACATTAGCTATATACTATTATATATATATATATATATAAGTATATATATTATATATATATATATATATATATAGATATATTTATATTATTTATATATATTATATATATATATATATATATATTATAATTGTAGTAGGTAGCTTGTAGAGAAGGTGGTGCGGATGCAGCTATTTATTAACGTTAGACCTTAATATTCAAACTACGAACACAAAATAAGTATAAATGTATCAAACAAGGACTGATCTAGCATGGAAGACCACTTTTGCACAATAAAAACATATTAAACAACAATCTGTAGCATCTTTATTATGTTTATAATAATATTTTATGCATCATCTGAATACCATTTTTCCATTAATGATGTACAGTAATACACCTCTAAGTTTCAAAAAGATTGGAACTATGTTTTTCTGTATTTTTATATCAGATTTGCTTCTATCATGACCATCCTTTTTTCTTGGTCATAACTAAGCTAATTCTATTCATATCATAATTAAAGACTTTTTTTGAGCAACTAGGTGAAGATAAGTCATTTTACTATTAAATCTGACCATTCCAAGAGTTTTCAAATATATTTAGAATCTTTATATCATCCATCCTTATTCCTTACCGAGGTAGCCATCTGCAAACATAGAAACCTTACGTTTAAATCATTAAAGGATATATGAGGAACAAATAGTGGCCCAGTATAGAAACGCCTGTGGGATATACACACTTCTATTTAATTTTCATGATGGCTTACTGCCCATTTTAATTTAGTATACACTGCCTTAGTATTCTACAACACTCTTTAATTCCAACTATGTGTACTGCACTATACACATTGTGGTATTTTTGAATCAAGTTCTGTTGGGTAACTTATAAAGGCTTTGCTAAGTCTAAATATATACATAATATCAACTGGATCTCCTGAAGTCAATGCATCAAGTTATATCATAAATTCTTAAACTAACTGCCTATAATTTCATCTTTTTCCTTCTTTCTTAAACAAGCAAAATATGCCTATTTTCCAGTCCCTGGCACTCAGGAAATGTGTTATAGATATGCTTAAAAATCAAATAAGTACTTTGCGATTGCAGCTGCTACTCTTATTCGATTCTAACATTAATATTTATCCACAGGATTTCAACTTACTAAGTTAATATGATCCTGTAAAAGATATTTTTCTCTTACTTCAATTTTTCAAATTTACAATGTATAGCCGAAAAATTTATAATTCCTAAACTGTCATCTAATATTTCCTTAGTAAACATTGAGGAAAAATAGTGCATTGAACATTTAACCGCAAATTCTTATCTGAGCTTACTAAAATTTTTCATCAATTTATTGAGGTCAATTCCATATTCTCTTTCAATTGAGTAAAGCTAAAAACGTTATAGGTCTTTATTATTATTATGTCATGTTGCTGAGGAAAGATTGATATTAGTTTGAGACTAATAGTTTGATATATATAAAGAAATAAGAAATATGAGATTTTGAATTTGAGGTAAATAGAAATTAAACTTTACCTGGCCATATTAACTCAAAGTAAAGGCTTACAGGTTCTGATGGTATATATGATAGAATTCTGAAAGAGAGTTTAAGCATTGCAAAAGGACTGTATTTGATTTTTAAGTGATCTTACAACATTTGGTGAGTACGGGACTGGAAAACGCATATGATGTGCTTTATAGATGAAAGGTAGTAAGGAAGATTTGGGAATTTAGGCAGTTAGGCTTAAAATTCTGTTTGTAAAAGTTTGGAAGTTACTGAAGGTCACATAGAGAATAATTAGAGATAAACAAATAATTGTAACGACTCCTCAGCATAGTTTATTTAGAAAGAGTAGATCATGTCAGACATACCTTTAGAATTTATGGAATACAATACTGACTGCATTGACTGAGGAGATCTAGTTGATATTAAGTTTTATAGTCAAAGCTTGATAGGACTGATTATCACAGGCTGGCTAACAGGCAACAACACTTATTGAATCACTAAATTTTCATCTTTTAATTGACAATTGGTCCTATTCTTATTTTTAAATTTATAAAAGCTAAAAAACTTTTCCTTCTTATTACTATTCTTGCTAAATCTATTTCTGCTCTCTCTTTGCCTTTCTTATATACTGGTTAAGTTCATGTTTCTTTTCCTATAATTTCTTAAACAATCTTCCTATTACTACTTGTATAATTTTAAAACATTCTAGCCATTTCATTGATTTATCTTTATCTCTCTATTCGCATCAAATACAAGCGAGGTTTGTCTCTTCGCCACCTAATGGTTTTATCTTTATATTAAAACTGAACCGAATATTCAATAAAATTTGCTTAAAATGTTCCAGAATGATAAAACAGTTTTGGTCTTTAAACTCCTTATCCAAGTCAATTATATTAAGCATGTCTTGAAACAATTTGGTAAATTGCAATATTTTCGGAAATCTAAGATTTTTCTCCTTATTAGCTTGCAATTAACACATCCAACTTAAATTAATCTAATTATATTATGGGTCCTAGCCTAAATTTTCCTCAACTCTAATCTCATCCCCATACTGTTCTCGTTTAGTTTAAAAAATTTAATGGACCTATCTTGGCTCAAAGTTTTAGGTATAGCAATTTATTAATCAGACTACTATGGTCGTTTAGCAAGGAATCCATATGAATGCCAGGGAAAATTAAAATTACCCTTATGACTATACTTTTCTTTAGCAGTGGCAGCTGTCTATTTTTTCACAATTTCTTTGCGTCAAATTCTTGACTCTGCAGGAGGTCTATAAAATGCCTATATTCAATGATTTATTGTACAGGATGATTACCGACAATAATCAATATCATGATTAGTGTTAAAGTCAGTTTTAATACAATTGATATTGCTTTTTAAATAAAGCGCCACACTCACTCCTTCCTTTCCTCTATGCGGTATAATAAGTGGGAATATACCACTATTTTATTCCTGACAGGAGTCTCTATATAATTCTTCATTAACAGCCATGCCTCAGTTATCAATAAATGTTTAATGATTCTCATTTATGGTATTCACTTCAGGCTCATCTTTTTTATTTCTAAGGCTAGGAGCATTTGGGTAAATTGCATTTGTATATTTGAAGCTTTATTTTTTTGCTATCATCATTATTTGAAACTGTAACAGCTAGTTTTATTATATTTCACTACCTATTAACTGAACCATTGTATTAATTCATATCCAGATTTTTAGCCATCACGCCCAAATTTACCTAGTTTTTGTGTTAAACAGGGTGGCTACTCAGTTAGGAATAGTGAAGGATGTATAAAGATTCAATGATCTTGATAAACTTCTGAGGGCAGATAAGTGGCAATGAATTTAATAGTAAAAGAGTGTAAGTTCTCCCCTCGGTTACTCAAAAAGATTTAACTAGATAATGAATGGGGATTGATTGAGTCTGTGAACCAAGAAAAAGATTTAGGTGTATTATAAGAGTAATTATAAAAGCATGGTAGTGAAGTAGGATAAAAGTAATCAAGATACTGGATATAATAAAATCGCAATGTTTAATAGGCAGGAAAGGTTGTATAATAAACTGTATATATAGCTATGTTTAGTGCGCATTAGAGGTATTGTGCCAAGTTTTGGGTTATTTGATTTAAAGAAAGCTAGAATATGCTGAGAGAGTGTAATTAAGAGCAACAGGAGATTTCTGAGTTTGAGGTAAGAGATAAGAGGAGAGGCTGAAGGAGTTAGGAAGGTTTTCTGAGGAAAGGCGTTTCTAGAGAGACTATGAATAACATCTAGAAATATTTATCTATTGATATAGCAGAGCAATAATCTACCAGTAGAGATTGGAACAGAGACCCCTGGAGCTAGTAAGAATTAAGAAGAAAGCATGCCACCTCGATCACAGCAGGCGTCCCCCCCCCCTCCCCCCTCTCGTTTAATATAAAGCATTCATTTAGTTAAAGGTTGGTAATTTTTTTTTGAATAATTTGCAAGGACGGTTGTTGAGTGCTACTCTTTGGAACATTTAAGAACCGATTTGGATAGGTAAGTGGATAAGTTTGGGTACATCTAGCATTATTTTGACTAGCCAATTGGTTAAGTTTTATAGTTAAGGAGTTATTAAGGTAAACCCATGTTTACTAATAAGTTATTAACCTTGTGTGTGGTGCATATACTTTAGTATAGTTTTTTTTCCATTTGTTGTAGATGAAGCTTACTGGAAGCATTGTCACCTAGGAGCTTTGTGATTGCATGAGCATGTTTTAGACTAGTCTGCTCTATGTAAGTTATTGACAAGCCTAGGGTGCTTTGAGGATTTGATGAGCATGTTGTTTGGCGATTGGTTTATTGGCTAGATTGGGGGCAATCTTGATATGCTAATGTGCATTTACTACGTTTTTATTTCCTATGTTCTAATTACAAATTTTATTATTCTAAAGTAGCTTGGTTATTCCATTAGAAATTTACCTGCCTTATATGAATTTTCTACTATTATGCAATATATTTCCGCTATATTAGAGCGTTGTAAGAATACTAGTGCAAACTTTTCAATAAAAAATTTTTCCTAGCTAAGTCAAATGGTAAAATATCGATAAGCACCTTTTTTTTATTGTAACAAAATCAGTGAACGTAGTGTGACATGTGTAAAATACAGAGATCCGCACAGATTGGCAGACAAATATTTTAGCCACACTGAAAAATACGCCATGGAAAATATTTTTAGAAATTTTCAATGGATTCTGTACACAAAAATACAAAAATAGATCCTAATATGATTTCCAACTGTGGGGAAAGTCAATAATACACTCAATAATACACTCATATTAGAGGTGGATCAAATCTCAATAATCACTATTTAGGAATGATGATGAGGATGCTGATACTTATTTTTAACATCCGCGAATTGGTATCAAGAAGCTAGTCACAGGTATCTGATATCTGAGTAAAAAATATATCATTTATCATTTAATCTTCGTTATAGAGATCCAGAATAGGTTGAAGCTCAATTATTCAGTATTCTCGACGATCTGAAGTAACTTATAAGGGAACCTCACATATTTATGATTGTCTCAACAAATTTGATACACTCTTGACCTAAACTTCACCACTAGTCATTCTATCCATAAATATCTCATCTTCTCTCATATTGGCAAATCTGAACACAACCTTGTAACTTTTAATTTTAATGCTTTCTTTCAAACAGCTCTATTCTAACTTACGCGTATTTTCTGGCACTTTCAAATATATCAAAAACATAAACACCTAAATACTGTCACCACACTCATAGGAATAAAAAATAAATTAAAAATCACAAGAAAATAAAATGAAAAACTCAATAAAATAAAAAACTAATAAATTAATGAATATATAAAATACAAGATAAACCATAAATTACAATAATAAATTACAATAAAATAATTATAATTAAACACAAACACAACTCCCCAAAAACACCTACACAACACCCCCACAACAATTCTTCAACCAGTAAAAATATTAATTATAACATTATTATAAAATAATAATAATAATTCTAACAATTTTAATTTAATTTAATTTTGTATTTTCATAATATATAATAAGAAATAATAATATCTTAAAACCATTAAAACAAAAAAACAAAAGACTTTTTTTTATTTGTATAGTCCATGGTACGAAGCGAATCCTCCGCACCATTGGTGAATTTACAAACACAATATGCTCGATAATTAAACACGACACTGAGACATAAAAACCTAAACAACGACAAAGAAAATATTCAATATCACCACAACTTTCATATAAAAAACTCAACTAAATTTTTAATATTTTATATTTTTCATATCTTTCAACATTCTGCCCTCAAGGTCTCTTCTCTCTTCTCTCCTCTTTACCTCCCTCCCTCGCTCCTAACTCTTCTCACATCTCTTACTCTCTCATCCTCTCTCATCCCCTACTCCGTCCCTAACCTCTCCCTCCACTCTCCTCTCAATCTCTCCCCTATCATACATCCCTCAATAACTATACCTCCTCCATCACAAATAGTCTACTCTCATACTCCCTCTCCCTCTACTCTCTCTCATCTCTCGTACCATCTTCTCCTCATCATCTACTCCACTCTCTCTCATCTTCATCATACTACATCATACTCTCATCCTCATCATCACATTAATCAAATCCTACCTAACATATCTCTCACATCACCTCCGCACACTCACTACCAAAAATCCACCTACCTACTCTCATTAACACAAACACACCCACCCTCACTCACCCCTAATAACTAAGCCTATAAATAAACTCTACTCAAAAAATAATTAAAATACTACAATAATACAATAATACAACAATAATATAAATATAACCACTATACATATATTATATATATATTATACTCATACTACATCAATAATACTACAAAATACTCAATCTCACCTCACTCACCCTAAAAATACATTACTCACTAAAAATCATATATTCCATAATATAACTAAATAATCATAATAACCCCATCACTATATATCCACACCATAACTCATAAAACAATAACTACATAAAACAGCATCAAATTAAATAATATAAATAATAAACAAATAAAAATTACCATATAATTAATCATAATTAATATAAAAAAAACCATAAGAATAAACCACAAGAATAATAGTCACTACTAAAACAAACAAAACACAGTCAAAAAGAAAAACATAAATATATAGTCAATCTGTAATCGATATTACAAAATAATAAATAATTTGACAGATATAACTATTAACTTCAGGTAAATTAACCACTCCATTATAATTTATAGCGCCAATACCATAAAATAAGCACCCTTTGTAACAAAAAACAATAAATACAAAATGATTTGAGGCGGAATCCTCTATACACAATAATATCTTGCTCTCTCGTGCCAAATACTAAACTTATTACCATCATTAAACAACTATAATCCAATACATGTATACTAGCCCTCAACCTGTTTTAGAATAATAGCAAAAAGTATACATTTGACAAGATATTTCATATTAAGTGTATTGATTCAGTTCTGTGAGTTCATATCTCAGTGAAAAAGTGGGAGGACGTTTGGAACAACTTATTCTACTTCCAGATACTTTGTATCTTGAATTAAACTCACTAGTGAAAAACTATAGGAAACTACTATACATTGCAGCTTCGTACAATTGCTACGTTCTGACACTAGCTATATATGCTTAGTTACCTTTAGTGTTGTTTTAAGATATGGATAACTTTTTATGTTATACATGCTTACCATCTATTCATCTTATTCATTAATAGGTTTTATTTTTGATCTTTATATTAATTATATTAATTTTGGTTATATTACGTTATATTATATATTATATTTTTATATATATATACACTAATACAATATGAGTCAGGTTACTCCGATATGTCTAGACTATTATCGATGTGTAAACTTTTTATTATCATAGTCATCATCATATACGTTTGATCACTATATTAATTAATATAAATAATATGGATAAGTATAATTATAATAGGTACACCTTATTGCTACTTAAAATGTATACCTATCTTAAATAGTTCAATATAAAAATACCTAGCGAAATATTAATGTAGACGTAATATGTGTATTAGTAAAAATTAAGTTATGTGTATAATAATAGATTTAACAGTTGTGTTATAGCCAAATATCGCTTAGTATAACAGTACTTCATAACTGTTTAGTTACAGATATACCTGAGAATAAAACTATTCTGTTATATTAGTAACCCTAAATTTTTATTTGTGTGATTCTAAAAGTATTAGTGTTATGGTTTGGTACTATATAGAGGGTTGTACCATTATATTTTCGTAAGATTCAGAATTTACTATTGTAATAGCTTATATATGATGTATAAGAAAAACAATAATTAGTTACCTGTTACCGCCCACTTTTATAAATGTTTGTACCAATTGCTGCGGTGCAAAAGCATGATGATAAACAATAGACGATTTACGAGATTCGCCACTGATAACCATGTTTATATGTATAAATGTTACACTATGCTTAATATAGAGATCGCCACACAGAACTACGAACGTAGTGAGAATCATAGATGATTATGACGCACTCTCGATAATTTCGGAAAAGGTCGTGAAAAAATAGGTTATACGCATTCCATAGATGGACGCAAAATCGTCACGTTTACTTTCTTAATAATGACTCGACACGGTATCGATAGCATATTGTTAGATGTGGCGAAACCTATGTTTAACTCTAGAAAGGCGCCACCTTGTGTCTTAACAGGAATACCCTATAGAAATTTAGTATGTAATAATACCATCATATATAAATTATTCTACCATACATCATGTCAAATAATCTAAAAGTAAGATGTAACTTGTCTCCTGCACATTGTGTGAATAAAACACCAAAGAGAGAGCCACTGTTGTAATAAATGTAAGACGAATTTATTTATATTCCTCATCTTTGGAGTAAAAGAAGAGCACAACACAAGTTCAGGATAAGTGAGATTATAGAGGAAAAAACACACCTACTAAGATATTCTATCACAGTCTCTCGTATAGTTTTAATTCTCACAAAATGATACCCTCCACACATCACTGAGCTTGGGATTTAATAAATAGTACAATTAAAATACCTCCAGCTTACTCTCAATAGGCACTACAGTGCTCGGAGGAAAGACTACGATGTAGTCAAGGACCGGGAAGGAGGAGGTGCGAGTGTCTATCTGCCCAGGACCGATTTTATCTGATCTCACATATAACCCTGCATATTTAACCCGTTTTTTAGCATATAAGTCCCGAAATTACCTAGAATAAAACAACTCTCAATTTTACTATTCTAACGCAGGCAAACCAACAGTTTATTCAAGACTGTGAAAAGAGAGTATACGAAAGAATTTGTCCAGTATGAAAAAACACAACAAAGTCTCTACCAACCAGACCACACTACACTACATCTCTCAAAATCTTTTTACTAAACTTTATGTTATTTAAAAACATAAGACAAAAATCTTAAGTGAAGAGTAAGAATATGATAACGACTGTATAAGCAAATTTCTTTTGAAAAAACATAAATAAAAAGAGTGATGTTACAGTAAGAGCTAACTACATAAAAATCTAATGTTTTCTCTTAAAAGAACAAAAAAGATTTTTAAAGAATAGACAAGAGATTAGAGAAAATTTATTAAAACCAGCTATGACAACAAAAGAACATTTTGAATAAGTTTTTTATATTTAACAATAAAATATAAAAAAATGATTAAAAACGAAATGAACATTAAAAATAAAAATAACAACTCAACATGCGTCCATCGCATAACTACCTTGCCGATCATACTGATTGTAAACTGAAATATTTTTTTCTAGGACGTCCATCAGCGAGTCGGTAGAGCATGCTATCCAGACATCATGATAATAGCGTTGAGTGTTAGTTACTATATTAACTTGTTTTTCTGAAGCCTATTTAGAATAACTTTTGATATTAATATAGCTAGATTTTGATTGCGACTCAAATGTATAGCGCTTTATCCGTATATGTTTATTTTATAAAATTTATATAAGTTAATTCAGTTAAATATATAATTAAGCTATTATTAAAGACCACAAAAACCTTTGCATACACGGTTGGCACCCCATTATAACTTCGCTGCAATCAGTATGGATACAATTCGCCTACACAGCGATAACTATGGGTGAGAAAAATACAATTGTATAATTCATTTAAAATCAAGTTAATGGTCGATACAACACTTAGTCAATAGATACTGTTATTAGAACGAATCTCGTGTATATAGGCAAACCAAACATACGTGAAATCGTACGCAGCATAATCTTATTCGATCGTCTCTCACTTCTGTATTCGCAAACACCCCGCGCATAGACTATATTACGTCAGTTACATTGTATGTTTATATATATAATAAGAAGAAACTCCTATTTCTATAGAATAGTTGACAGATGATTAGTATTATTCATGACATAAGGCTATAGAGTTAGGTATCTTTGATGAGAGGAGATGTTACTTTCTGTTTAGAAAGTAAAATGTGATATTATCTGTAATTAGGTATTTAGTTGGTGATAAGTATGATTAATAGTTAGCAAGTTTAGTTGTGTGAAATCATTTGATGTGTCACATTGTTCACGCGGTAGTTATTTCTATGTCTCCACTGCTGTGTCACGCAGTAAATAATGAAGATAATTAAGTTATGGCTTATTTTAGAGTTGATTAAAATTCTTGTGTAATATGTATTACATTTTGTTAATGAGTAAATATAAATAGGGGCCACAGGATCACTTACTCGCTGTGCGCGCAAGGATCGAGTGAAGTTTATCGTGACAGGTCTGTTAAATGCGATGTAGATAAGAAATACTTTACTGATGATTAAGATTGTTGGAGGAAACACATGTGTTAGTGAGTTAGAGAATGCATTACTTCGGTAGATATAAAAGGATATATTAAATGAGGTATCTAGTGCGTTTGTGTTTATCCAATAATCTATTTCCCTTTAAGATAAAATATGACTCATCTCACTGTTTGCCTTTTTAAAATTAATATAACTGTAAATAATTAGAGCTTTGTATCGTTTCACGCATCGAAAATAATATTTCATTGGAAAATCAGATAATGTAATATACTAACTACATTGTCGTTTGAGGAGAAGTAATATAATATTTGTATAAATTATAGGCTTATGTTTAAGAGACTGCGATAGGTAACATTAAATAAATTTCAGTGAGATATGTGTTTAGTAAATATAGTTACTTGAGTGTAGTTCTTACGTTCCTCCTAGCTCGAGCCTCGAGATTGTATGTGTACATAGTTAACTGTTGTATAAGTATGGTAGACTTTGTTCACTCGTCTACACCTGTGTTTTCTATCATGTTTTAGTGTGCTCTAGGCTCTAAGTGAAAGTGGATATATACGGTTTATATAATTACTGGCTCAAGGTGATGCTATGTTTGCCTTTATTGATGTGAAAAAAAAACTTTGTTGGTCTGTTAGCATATATCATTGATCAGTATGATATTTAACAAGGTTATGTTTAAAATTTTGTTAAATATTACTATGTAATGTAAAATTTTCCATGATATGTTAGAAAAGAAAAAGGTGTGAGTAGGTTACGTTCTGCATTCAATGTTAGTTGCTTTACTGTTGTTAAGTATGGATCTTTGTTAATGTTAGCATATATTCATTGATAAGTATGATAATTATATAGACACATGAGTTATTTATAAAATTTTGATTACATATTACATATGTTAATGTAAATTATCCAGGATTCTGGTCGGTGATAAGGGAGGAGCGAGGGGGGTGGTTGATTTACTGATTACAGGTTTAGGGTATTTTCAATCACAAAAATTTTCTAAATAAAACTTATTAAATAGATTAGAGGTTAAATTTTATTAAAACAACCACTAGTTTAAAACGCTATAAAAACAAAAAATAAGAAAGATTTTGTGTCAATGTTACAAATCGATATGGGACATGAATCAATAGAATTATAAGAAAATCATAGATGGGGAGGGTCATGATGCAGGGAGGCTGAGGAGGCTGAGGCGGCTCTGGAGGCTCTGGAGGCTCAAGAGGCTAAGGAGGCTCTGGAGGGTGTTTGATTATATAAAAAACGTAACTCTTTTTTAAGTATATAAACTTAAAAGAAAAAAAAATTGTTAATTTTTTTTTTTAATTTTTTCAAAAAAATTTTTAAATTTTAAAAATTTTTTTTTTTTTTCTTTTTTTTTCTTTTTTTTCATGTTTTCTTTTTCTGATCGAGGATACATCATAAGAAAGATGTTTATCCGAGCTTCATCGTTCTATGTCAATATCTCAGGTTTGGGGAACTGGTGACCCCCCTTTTGGGGTGTGTTAATGGCTATTAACCCATTATCGATGTGAGCCCTACCTTATCATGAAAGCGTATATACCGAGTTTCATCTTCTATTGTTAATATTTCAGATTTGGGGCCGGACCCTAAAGAGGTCCCGTCGGACATTTCTACATCGGTACACCTAAGATACATTCCTGAAGAAAGGGGCTGGGCTTTTTGAGGTCTATAACCAAGTTCGTTGTTCTATTGTCAAAATATTTAGATCTTGGGGGGCCAGTTACCCCTCTGGGACACCCGCAGTCATCTCTCATCCCTAGCTACACTCTGAGATACATCGCTCGAAGGTTGTATACCGAGTTTCATCGCTTCTACCCTGTTAACTACTTTCAAGGTTGGGGGCCGGACCCCTACAATCGGCGGTCCGTCCGGTTCCATTTTACATCGGATTACACCTCACGATACCAGTCCCTTATATATGACAAGGTGAGCATACCAAGTTTACGTTGTTCATAATGGCAATTCATTTTAGCATTTGGGGCCAATACCCCATCTGGGGCACCGCGCAGTCATTTTACCATGCGGCCCTCACATCTAAGAGACTACATCCTCAAGAAGGTTGCATTATACCGCAGTATCACTCTTACGTTAACTATTTCCAGATTGGGGACCGGTCCCTTCAAAAAGGGCGGTCCAATCGGTCACTTTTACCATCGCTTCTTCATGATACATCCCCCGTAAAGGAGGCTGCTATATTTAGTTTCGTTTGTTCTATGCCTCCAAATATTTCAGATTTGGGGGAGCCGGTCTCCCAAGGGGTCCCCCACGAGTCATTTCTACACACCTCATCTACAATGAAGATACTTTGTATGTAGATTATATACCGAGTTCAGCTTTCTACGTCAACTACTTTAATGTTTGGGGTGAATCCCCCCTCATAGTGGGATATCAGACCACCGTATATGGACCTTAATAACATTATACTTCGAACTCTACGACCTCCGATAACCATATTAAACACACTACCCAATATTGTCCGTTTACGACTGCTTTATTCAACACGGCTCCCGCACCCGCTCCAGCACCGGTGCCCGGAGCCAACTCCTCAGAAATCACAATACTAAAACACATATTCTTTAAGTTAAACTATCCCTCTCCACCAAATCTTCAGGGCCTTATTAACGAACACTTCGATATTTTAATGGGGGTGGGGTCCCCTTAGGGGGACCCCAGGGGACCGTTAACTTCGTTTACCACACGAGGTTAACATCATCATCTAAACCCCTCCCTCCAAATTTCTTTTTAACCAGATACGATTAACTCTAACCCATGTAGATTATATCGAAGCCACTCAGGCTGAGCTGGAGCCGGGATGGGCCTACAAAATCCATTTTCATCAACTAGAACTATAGTACATAAAGTAAAACATGGGACGATAATCTCAATTTCACCATCCACTAATTAAAATAGAATAATATATCCACCTATGACACGACATAAAATAATAATAATATAATAATTATAAATTAAAAGAGAAAACTACACACACTCTCCTCGTGACTGAAACCAGAGTCGGATGCTGTGCACTCTTGCCGGTGCACACACTGGTGTCTAGGCCATGCACGGAACACACCTCTCAGCAACAGGGTACGGTGTGCACCCAGATGTAGTTAGCAAAGGTGCTGGGATCTAAAGCAAAAGGGCAGTTTTAGAGAGTCGCTCGGAACGTTAGAGGAGTCGGCCAATGCTGGCACAAGAGCCGTTCAAAATTGAGATCGCAGCTTGCGTATAGAATTTCTGCATAATGTCTTTTCACAGAATGATAATTTTGATAACTCAAATAAATAATAATAAATTAATAATTATCAATAATAATAATCAATTCATTAATTAAATGAATAATAATAATATGAGATAAAAATATAATAAATAGAGAAAAATAATAGATAAATAATAAATAATAAAATATAAATTAAATAAAAAAATTAACATACAAATCAATTATTTAATCACTGAAATAAACACTGTGTTGTATCACTTATTCTTTCTTATTGCAGACGTGAGACAGCATGGATAGAGGATCACTCTAGACTCGGCTCGCATTCCTGAAGGTGGTCGACTCGAGCAACTCTTTGAGGATACACAAGTCAAATACTACTGAGATGCTAGAGACCATATAGTGATATATTCTAAGGTAATTAATTAATAAATATATATAATACATTATATACTATACCTATATATATATATATATATATACCATATATACTATATGCGTAATAATACTACCGTATATACATGCATACTTGATCGCTTCATTTTACTTTATTCTTATCCTAACTACAATTCATAATTTTCCTTAAATGTATAATTATAATTAAATAAATACTTATTAGTCTGGTTAATAGAAATGCGATGATTTCTCTCTCATAATCATCTTTCTCACACAAGAAGGTTTTGTGTCTTAGATATTAATGCAAAGCACGGACGAAAAATAGTAGCTTTAAAATTTCCAATTTAGGCCAAAAATTGGCACTTCGCCTAGAAGATAGCTTTCAAAATTATGATTATATTTAAAAAAATTTATTGTTCACTTCAGTTATTTTTGATTCCATTAGACCCAATATCTAATTAAATTTGAACTTTTATTCGAAATTTATTTAAAAGCTATAGCATATAATTATTAAAAGCCACTATAATTTGCTTGAATTATACTTTAGATCTACTTTGATTTCTTTGAATGTGAAAAGATTATAATTTCTCCATACCTAAGTGACGTCACTGCCCGTCACGGACTAGGACGATTTCGAGTCCACCCACGTAAGGTCACAATGCCGTCCAACAATCACAGTATCCTCTCCTCTCTCGAGAAATTGAGGACCTTGGTGCCACCCACATCACATCACTCGTGCTTGTATTATTTTCTATAATTATAAATTA
>JABUQX010089302.1:12500-19677 GCA_015478945.1 Trachelipus rathkii | reverse complement strand
TATAAACCGTATATTTCATAGATATCATATATAGTATATATTATATCCTAAATATTATAGTATGTCACTATAGCTCTGTAATAGTATATAATCTACATATCTCTACTTCTACTGATAGTTTCAATGCAGTATTCATATTAATTGTACTCTACAGAGCTCTACAATATAGCAATTTTGTTAATTTAAATATCTTATATGTATATTAAGCTTATATGACCTATATACTATAGTGATAGCTAGATACTAGTACTACTGCCTACTACTACTATATACTCGTATACTATATATTTAATTATAATAACTATAGACTATCATTTATGTAGCCTATATAATATATCTACTATCCATGTATAATATATATATAATAAAGATATATGCTACTATATAATAGAGTATATACTATATCATATATATCATTATATATATATATTTAAATATACTATATCATATATACTTTAAGTAGTATGTTGATAGTTATATATTACGTATGACTCATATCCGTTACGGTATAATATAACTACTATATCCTTAGCTTATACTATGTTAGTATGACTATATCAGAATAAGATATATACTCGTCTATATATGTATAATAATACCTATCATATATATATATACGTATAACTATATATATTTATAGATATATACTATATAGCATAGTTGTATATATATATTATATAGCTATATAATATACATTAAAAAATGTAATTAATACAACAATTCCCTAGATTTAAAATCATGATTGCCAAATGTCCTGACCTGATTCGAAAAGCTTAGTTTTGCATATTGTTAATCGTCCGACTCTTTTAGAAGTTAATTTCAGCTGATTGGTTTACTGATGTAAAACAAAAAAGGAATGAACAAATGTCGTCAATATTACCGTTATCATTAATAAGTTGATCAGTGCTGAATGAATGATTACTTGATATTTTATATTTAAACCAATATATGTATTATTACAGTTTAGACATGGAAAAATAGGTCCTGCCTATTTATATATTTAATTATATTATACATAATTAATATATAATATTATATATATATAGGTCGTATACTATTATTAATATGCCTATTATACCTATATCATATTATTATATCATCACTAGTCTATAACATTGACCCTCTATACCCATAATTCAGCATTACCCATTTAGACAACCTATCTGTCAGCCCCTTCCTCTACTTTTTTCGCTTACGACAGGCTGTTTTGGCCCATAAATGAAAAATTTAAAGGGAAAAAAAGGTATAAAGAAAAAGTTAGAGACTCTCAATAAATGGTTGATTGCACTGTCTTTCAGCACGATTTTATTGTTCTCGTTATTTAACTTAACTTTATTTTTGTTCTAATGAAAATTCTATGATATCTAATATAAAAAAAAACTATCTATCTATCTATCCTCTTTCTATCAGAGTCTTTAGAGTAGTAATAGTAGAAGCTATAATAATATAATAATATACTCATATATAATCTATAACTATATTAATTTCAAATAAATATCAAAGTATATATATACTTCAATATGAAAATGAAATCAATGGAGTACTAGATTTTAATAAAATACCGGTCCCTGTTGCTGTGTATCTAACTTACTTTCTATACTCCAGATGTATGCTATGCACCTCACCCCTAACTGGGGATAGGAGGAAGGTATATTTAATTTTTCTTTTGAGAACTCCAGAAAACTATGGGCTCAGTGCTACCAGAAGTCTCCACGAATTCACATGTAAAGATGAGATGAAACTTAATATATAAAATCTGATTAAGCTTTCTAATAATTTACATGTTAGATTTTAAAGATTATTTTTTCTTCAATTGCTACTAGCTGAACATATATACTTCAAAAAGCCACCCAGTCATGTAGTAAAACACATTGAGAGTAAAATTTAGGGGTCAAATTAACAACAATACCTTCTAAACCATGCTCCGCCTTTATTAACGGCCTTCTATCGTTCGGCGTACAAAATGTATGGAATTGTATGGGTACATCGAACTGTCAGAGCAATAAAGAAATATTGATAATATACATCCCCAATGTGTTTTTTGTTTCCAAAATATTTAATTTTTTTTCCTTTTTTTACTGCAGGGGGGATAAGGGTTGCCCCCCCAAAATGTCTTGTTATATTGGACCTTTTGCTGTTGATCTGGCCAACTTCTGCTACTTAATATTTAATATATAAAATATTAATATTAAAATTACTCCTTTATCTATCGATTGATATTATCTTTTGTCAGGTTTTTCTACGAATAAACCCTTAAAAACGTCGTCCGGAAAGCATATAAAGGTCTCCTTTTTTTTTTTTGCCAAGAGATCCTGATGTCCAGTTACCATTTGCCTGCCCCGCCCCTATGCCTACGTCCCACTATAGTATATATAATTATATATATATACTATTAGTATATGAACTACCTCATATTATATATATATATATAATTTAATACTATAAATATTATTAGTATACAAATATTATTACTATATATATATATCATATACTATATAATATATATATATATATTATTATCAGAGGGTGGCTCTTCCGCTCTTTAGTCCGCTAGTCCGCTAGTCGCTCCGAGCGGACATTACCAGAAGAGTCGCAGACTAGCGGACCGGTGCGGAGCGTCAGAGAAATTAGCGGACTTCGTTGAAACGTGCGGATCAAAAACTATGTTTCCCGCTCTTTTTGGTCCGCACCTTGTCTGAGAAAAATGCAAAGTATAGCGTTACTTATTAGAATTTCTTCATTGTTATTAAAAAGAATTATAATTTTTACTTTTAAGTTTATAACTAATATATATAAACTTTTAGTCTAAGACTTATTGTTTTTAATAAGTTAAAGACTTCCCATAACCAATCTCAAAACTTCCTTAAGTTGGTACCATATATAATTTAACATAACATTTAAATTGATATTTATAGACTGAATAGCTAATTACCCTCACTATATAACTTAATTAATTATATATATTGCTATACAGAACTAGGCCAATACCTAAAATCGATATGTTAATAAAATCACTAATCTGAAAAACTAACAAACTATATACGTATATACGGTATATATATATAATATTTTTAATTATAGAATATATAATTATACTAATATAATATAGTATATATATACCTAATATCATGTCGCAGTATATATTAAGCTATATATCTATTATATTAGCATATACTAGTAATATATAAAATACTATATATTTGAGAGGTTTTACTACAGTAATTTGTATCAATTCATTCATTTGTGTCTACTACACGAGAACATGATTTACATATTATATATTATTAATATATATTATTAAATATATATAAAGTATATACTTATATATTAATTATTATTATATATAGTATAATTGTATATAAATATATATATCTATAATATATATAGTATATATATATAATATATTATATAGTATAACTAATGATATATATAAATAAACTTGTCTTTATTATATTGATAAATATTATATATACATATAGTATATAATATTATATATATATATATAATATAATGATATATATATATATATACTATCTTTATACATTTTATATATCTGTTGTACTAAATATACTATATATATTTTTTCTTAGTAGTTATCATTATTATATAATCACATTATTATATATATATATTTCTATATACTATATATAAATATGTATATATATATATATACTCATATATATGAGTGTATATATTATAATAATAATTATCTTATAATAATAGTAATATTATAAGAATAGTAACTATATATATATATAATACAAGCTACCGAGCTGATACGTAGCATTAGCATCGACTCTGCAGGCGTCGAGTGTTCATGGATACTGATTAAAAATCATTGAACGGTAAAATAGCACCTTTCTTATGGGTGGACAGCCGGTGGTCAAGACATTCTCAGAAAGGGAGTCAGAATGCATGTAGGTTGTAGACTTAAATTAGCCAATGGAACTGACTGGAAGCGAAATAACACCAGCACTCCTCTCACAAGGACATCTCCCTTCTCTGCATAGTGCAGTAATTATGAACTTGTTACGAGTAAGCAATATTCATCAATACACCTCTCCCCTAGTTCTGCTGCTGTTGGAGCGAATACTTTCAGTTACTTGGTGGGGACTATTTTGGAGGGCCAAAGAGGCAAGGCCTAACTGACTTTAAATTCGTTGAACAGCTAATCGCATTTTGCAAAGTAATATGGATCTCTTGTTGCTTTGACGGAAGAAGCTATTTGAGGGAGGAAGAGCGATGGAAAAATCTGAATTTTAGTTAAATATTCATTCACTTTTCATTAAATAATTATAAAAAATCTTTGAAGGGAACGTACATATACCATTTAGTATTTAATATTAGCTAAAACTTTTCGGTGAAGTCGCACGATTATTAGTGGAAGGACGTGCCGGACGTGCGGAATGGGGTCTGGATCTCTGCGATCGCGGAAGTGTTGATGACTGGTTTCTGATATCTAAGGTGGCGGAGGTGCCGCGAGCGGATACTACCGTTTTCTCGAGGTGCGGGTGCGCTAGCGCGAACTTACCACGCTGAAATGAGCGGCTCGGTGCCCACCTCTTGCAGGGTACATATATACCTGAAACGTATAATATTATATATAATCTAATATAGACTAATTAGTATTATTTATATTTATATGATCTTAATATAATATGTACTATACATAAATAAAATTAGATTACACAGATACTATACAATATATATATATTATATAATATACAACTTATAGTAACGCAGCCATATGTACTTATCAGTATAATAATTAACCTTTGTTGTGATAAACCATGTCATTATATAATTTTATATAAACTATGATACGTATATTAGTTAAGTATAGTAACTATATATAAGGTAGTTGAATAACGTATATATTAATATATTACTATATATATAATATCTTGCCATTATCAATACCCCAAACTCAACTATAGCAAAATTCGTCAGAAAAATTTAAATCTAACATTTTATGTGACAGTATGAACTTGCATTCAGTAAACCAAAAACATTCCACACACGCATCACGAATGGAGCACGGGACTCCCGTAGAACTCCCACTTTCGCAAAAAACCAAAATATCTGTATTCTCCAGAAAAAAATTACTCTTTATGTAGAGAATGCATCGTTACCAACTTTCATTTGAGTAAATGTATGACATCAGCAGATAATCGAAGAGTTATCTAAGGCTGATCAAGGATACCATTACTACAGATATCTATGGCATAGTCATCAATATCTCAAAACGAGTTCATTTAATTTCTTTCAACTACTCACTGCGTATGAGCCAGCTTAAAAATTGGACTATGTAGTCCATTGCATAATCTATTATATATATATATCTATACTTACATTATTAACGATAGCTATATAATAATATGTATTATAATATAATTTATTATATAATATACTATTATATAATATATTATATATATAGTTATTATTAAATATTATATACTATTATATATATATTATATATATTATATAATATATGTATATATATATACTATATATTATATATATACGATAGTATTATAATATATTAATATAATAGTATATATATTACTATATATTATATAATATATATTGATACTAATAAATTTATTATATATATATTGTATATATAATATTAATATATATATTTATTATTAGATAATTTAATTATACATACTATATATTATATATGGTTGAAAAAAAAACCATGGTATTTTAAAAAAAAACAAAAACCATTGGTTTTTTAAATAAACCAAATAAACCAATGTTTTTTGTTTTTTTTGGGTTTTTATGCTATTTTGATGGTTTAATATGGTTTTTAATAGGTTTTAAATAGAATTTTAAAGGCAAATACCCACTACTGGAAAAACTGTTAACACAGTGTGCTAAACACTATTTTTTAAAAATTCTCTTAATAAAATTTGTGCGAGCGTGTGGCTATGTTGATGATGGATAGCTGTCAAGTAGGCATTAAAATTAATTATTATTTTTGAGTTTATATGATTACTCAATAAAGTAAAAAATAAACTGTGGTATCTTTATAACAATTATGCGGGCGATAAAAAAGGTTATACTTTACCATTTTCCCCGCCGGCTGCGGCTAAACTAAAAAAAGCGCATTACAAGAAAGCTTTATTCAAATTAACCTCTAATGATATACAAATGAATTCTTTATTTACCCTTTATATTAGAATACTGAGGATAACTATATATATATATATATTATAATAATAATATATATAGTATCTATAATATAATATATATATATATATATATTATATATATATATATATTATAATATAACTAAGCTAAATATATCATATATATATACTTATATGAAATATATATATATATATATAGTACTATATATATATATATCATATATATATATTATCATATAACTATTATATATATATACGATATATAGTATATATATTAGAAAACGATAGTGATGAGAAGAGGAGAGATGAGAGAGAGAGAGAGAGAGAGAGAGAGAGATGCAGAGATTTTCATCATTAAAAAGTCGTAACTGAAATTATCATTAAGAATTTTAGACAATAAAAACTAATTTTCCCTGCTTTAGCTGTTTCCCAACCTATTTAAAATGTTGCTGTGCACAAGTCCAAATGTTGAAAATACCCTTTCAACATAGCATTTGATGAAGTTGCTGGCAATATGCTCTATTATTTATATATGACCCTCATCTAATTTTTCTTGAGAGATTCCTGGTACCAAGATGGATTCACTGCTGACAACAGAGACTCATCAAATAGGTAAACTTTTATGAAATGGAGGAGAATTTGCTTTCTTTAAATTTATTCCATTTTTCATCCTTTGAATACTCATCCTTGGAAGTACTGTGGTCTGAATCTTGGGTTAAAGATATTATGCAAGATAAGTGAGCATTCTGTTACTTGCCTGATGATACTCCTTTTTACTTTTGCTACTAAATTTGTCTGTTGAGAGGTGGATTAAGCTGTTCTAGCTGCAATATTCATATTTTTCCAAAAATAAACCAGCATCACTTATTACAGTCATTGCCTTCTAGCTTGGCTGATGCTGTGGCCAGACACCTAAGTCAAATGAAGTTTTATTATAATCTTTCTTTTAAGGATCGCACTATATATATTACTAAATTCCTCTAACAAGAGCTCGAAACAAGGAATCATGTTTTAAAACATGT
>JABUQX010089302.1:0-10000 GCA_015478945.1 Trachelipus rathkii | reverse complement strand
CGATCATAAAAAAAATAAAAAAAAATAAAGAAAAATAAATAATAAAAAAAAATAAAAACTATTAAAACGAAACGCGATAAAAAAATAACTACAGGTAAATCGTAGGGATAACAAAGAAACCCATATAAACCCACTAAACTCCCCCCCAAACTATCAGTAACAACCCCCCCAACCCAAACCCTCCTCCATATGTATATATTCATGCCCCGGCTCCCTCCCCTAACGATTAATGAATTAAACTTCCCTCACAGTTCCCCCCCAGCCCCTACATAAAGCAAAAAAAGAAAGCGAATCTAACGAAAACCAATAAAAGGCTCTAAAACCAACAATACAGAGATAAGCCAACAAGTAATTTTTAAATACAAATTTATGTCAGAATCGCAGAAAACTTGAAGAAGAAAAATTTTAAGAACAAAAATACGAACAAAACTAACAAAAATAATAAGAATAAATAAAAATACATATATGGATATGAAAGGATGGGAGGGGGACTTTTCACCTAATAACGGATCATATGAGCCATAACAAAATGCTAAGGTCTGGCGAGCCTCGGGGCAGCATGGAGGATCCGCTAACCCAACGCGAAACCTTATTATTGGACTTCAACCCTCAAAACTCCATCCACCATTCACAAAAAAAAAAAGGGCGCTAACGCCTTTCCGGTCGAAGTACGCGGCACTTCGTTCCTTCGCGCTCAAGTTAGTATACAAACCCGGCCATCCCCCCCCAAATTTAATTTCGTTTCCAATATAAATTTTAAATGGTGTATTTTTAATTACTTAAAGGAGAATCAGGGCTAATAAATTGTAACCATGTTTCTTTATAAATGTACTCTAATTCTAAATAACATCTGATATTTCTGACTTACTGCTCCACTGGTTCTTTGTCGGGATACGGACCATCATTCGATTCCCACTTGTTAATATACTATGCTTAAGCAGAAATAGATGTGATTGCGACTGGTTGATTTGTCAGCCATTCCTGAAAGATTCTATAATAAAAATCTATAAAATCGATCAAACTGTCTCCATCTACTCAAAATACTAAGACCTCGAATCAGAAATTCAAGCTTCATGTAAGTATATTACTGGCGACAGCCCCCTTTCGCCCAAATACCACGAGGGAAACTTGCCCCCCCCCCCCCCCCCCACAAAGACTAAAATCCTCCCCCAAATCACTCTTGTAAGACTATTCCTTATCACCAGAATTTATTGCTCCTCCTCTTCAGGCCCTACGCCTCAGTCTCTCCACCCCATCTGATTCCTAATCCGACGTTCACAGATCCTCTGGAAATCAATGAATATTCTTTCAACTCCTCCATCAGAGATCTCTTTTCCTATTAACCCAACAAACCCTATATTGGATCGCAATCCCAACTCTAACGTCTTCCCAAAAAGGCGATTTTTTTCCGGCGACTCACTCTACACTATCTCCACGGAAACAACCTCACACTATCTACCTTTTTCTGAATCTGCTTGCTTGGTAGATACTGACATTGCTCCCACTTCTAAATATAAGCATTTTGGTTGCTCTTCTAAACTAATTACATCGACATAATAACATGCACTTGGTCAAACTCAACTTTCTTCATATTCATGGCGAAGTCCCTCCCAACTTTTCCTATTCCCTTTGACGCCTCTAATGTCTTACCCTGTAAACAAACATAAACATTCTATGACTATAAACAAAATAGAAATGTTTGAACCTTCACATCCATCGAGTGCTAAAATGCCTCAAAAAACGGAATTCTGTTCTAATTGCGTGAATTTTCTTCTTCTGCACAGATGCTCCATTATATTAAATCTTATTCGTCCCTGTAGGAATATTGTTCCACACTTGGGTTCCGTTATCACCTCCTCTTGAGATAGCATGTTGAAGCTAAGGCTAAGAGGCTTATATAAACGTCCCATACTTTCTGACTCTCTTGTCCCTCTTTCTCTGCGTCGACCGGTGCCCTATCGCATTTCATAGGTATTACAACGGCAGGGCTCGAGAGAATTAGATCTCTCGCATTCCTCCAGCCACTGCGTCCGCCCTCGTAAACAAGAGATGCCTTGTTCTCTCATGAAATATATTGAATGTGAGACTCAAGATCACTCTTGTTAGTACCTCCTCTCCAGCCAAATCTTTGTGGACACTCCTTGCCTTCTTTGTATTCCCGCTATATCAATCTTCTCTATCTAAATCCCGCGCTGCACACCACCTGAGGGAATTGCGTTAGCAAGGGACAGGGTGGACTTTCCAGTATTTTATTTTTTTTTCTTCATGTAATTTTACTTTCTTTTATTATTTATTTTTTTTTTCCCCTCTTTGAAAAGGGCACTGCCCGTGATGAATGCTCCCAATGGAAAAAAAAAAAAAAATTCCAAAAAAAAAAAAAAAAAAAAAAAATAAATTATATATATAGATTATATTATATATATAAGATAATAATATATATATATATATATATATATATACTATACTAAATATAATACATATATACACGTTATCTTTATATATATATTATTAATATAAATATATATATACTATTAACGAAAGCTAATTTTTAAGATTTGTTGAATATACATTCCAAAAAATCCCTTAAAAAATTAAGCATTCTTAATATATAAATAATATAAATTAGTTTATATACATAAATATATTAAATATTTTCTAAATATAATAATAAGCCTAAATTAATATATATAATAATATATAATATATCTCTATTGTGTAATGTTACATATTATTGGTTCTCAAGATAAAATATAAATATAAGATTAATTGACTTATTTTATATAATTACATATCCTATATATATATTATAATATATATAAATAATATTAATAACATTATATATATAAATAATTAATAAAATCGCCATACACCTTACGTATACTATATAGTAAACGTATAGGGAAGTATAGGTATAGAGTAATAATAGACTTAAGAAAGAGTGTTAGATTCATTAGAATAGTTCTGACACGTTTGACATTACACCTTCATATTTCAAATTTTTTTTTTATATAATCTTTATTGTAAAAATTTAGACCCACCCCCTTAAATTTCGGGGGGCCTGCAGTCACCTCAGCCCCCACCCGGCTGCGCACGCCACTGGGCGGTGACAAAGCAAATATATGCATTCAAGACGAATTACCTGTCAAGATCAACATTTCACGAATATCATCATAGGGAGAAGAAACTCTTAAGGAGCAATAATATAATTTCTCTATGCTCAAGTAGTCATCTACGTTCATCCCTGCGTTTCCTCTCATTCAGAAGACAATTAAAGCGCCTTATCACTCAAACTTATCTCTCCTTCCATTAGTCTCAATACTATATATATTATCAGATAAGATCCTGAAGTCAGTAAGCTGCTCAAAAAACAATTCAACCATCCTTCTGACTTTAATTTAGATCTTCTAAACTGTGCTCCACTATCCTTATGATGACAAGTCCAGCAGCGGTTAAGACACTAATATAGCAAAAAAGGAAGAGGAGAATAAAAAAAAAATAACTGAAAAGTACATTCTCCACCAAAATGATTTTCTTCTTTACAAACATCGATTTGTTTTTATGCTTACTCTTGGTCCAAAAACTTCTCCACGAGATTTCTATCAGCACTATTTCTTCGACAAAAACCTTCAACATGGAGACTAATTCATGGCTACATTCTGGAGTTGAAAAAACTTAGAAAGACAATTCAGTTTGAAAAACCTAGCATTATCTTAAAAAATTTTCAGTCATTCAACTCAACTATGATTTCGCCAACCCAAACTTTTGAGCGAATTTGCAAGAAGAAATATTCGTATAACAATTGTGGCGATGGTTGCTATGGATTGTCCAATATAAATTTCTTTAAGAATAAAAAGAAAATGCGTCGAGATAGGAAAATGGCAATACAGCTTTGGAACGATTTAATCGTTCCATATGACTACGATGTCCAACTTTCAAAGGCATTTGAGCGTCGCCCTCATTGCTATTGAGCTGAGATTTGCACTAAATATAGTATTAGAGTATAGATATATCTACTTATATATTAATATTTTATTAATTCTATATATATACTATATATATATATCACTATATATGTATATAATATATATATATATAAATAAATATATAATAGATATATATATTAGAACAAGATATATATACTATAAGCATACCTCATCGAACGTTGCCCCCTAATAGATAAATAAACTTGTTGGTACTTTATCTCTTGGGCATTTCACTTAACCAAAACAAAGAGAAGAGTTTGTAATTCAAGTTTGCCAACAATAATTTCAAAATTCAAATTACCAAAATAATTTTTACAGTGTTAATGACATCTGATATCGCAAAGTCTGTCTTATATGATTATAGCATCTTTAAGTACATTGCGAATACAGTGGAAATACCTCAACCAAAATTAATTAAGGCTTAATTTACTTCAAACATAACTGACATCGAGTGCTCCTCTTATCACTAAAACAAATTTCAAATAGATTCATTATGCTCATTTCGTTTCCAGATATACAAGAACAGACGTGAGTTAAATACTCATAACTTTGCACACTTTCTATCTACTATCTATCTATCTATCTATCTATCTACTCTACCACTATCTATCTATCTATCTATCTATCTTCTCTTCTCTATGACCAGTCATCCAATCTATATAGACCACTTTGGGAATCAATGGCCTAGTGGTTAGAGCATACCCGTATATAACACTGACGACGCGTTGTCCAATTGTTCGCAAATCCCGCCTGCTAATGAGAGTAAAATCCATGTGAACTCATTTCAATTTACAAACTGAAATAAATAAACTGAGAATCTGCCAAAAGTCTTAATGGAATATTATATGACAGATGTGCTTTAGTGTTTAAAAATATTCACTAGAAGAATTTGTCGAAGATAATCAGACATAGATTGGGTTTAAATCCGAAGAGTTGAATTGCAGGAATCCCTACTCTAAATCCTTTAAAATTACAATTGAAGAAGGATTTAAGAAAAACTTAAACAAAGACTTCTTGGCCTGCGGAATAATAGCAAACTTTTCAAGTAATCTGAAGATCGTTCTGCTAAAGTTTAAACATATTTTGTTTACTTTTTAATTTTATTTACTTCTAAATAATTACTATGTTTACAAATAAAGAAATAAAGACTAAGGACTAAAGACTAAGATATCTATCTAGCTATCTATATCTATCTATCTATCTATCTATCTATTATCTATATATCTCATCATCTTATCATCTATCTATCTAGTCTATCTATACTATATATCTATCTATCTATCTATCATCTATCTATCTATTCATCTATCTTTTACTTTATCGATCTATCTATCTATAGTATATATATATAGTATATATATAGTATAATATTATAAATATATATATACTATAACTTATCATAATACTATATATATATATAAAATATATATGTATATATATAGATATAAATATATAATATTAACTGTATCTCTATAATACATAATATATATATATATATATATTATATATAGTATACTATAATAATATAATACATAATATATAATAAAAAAGTAATATATATAATATATATATATTAGTATATAAAAATATATATATATATATATCACTAAACCTTTGCCACCCCAGTCGTACTAAGCAGCTACTATATACTATAATACTATATATATATATATTAATATATAATACTTACTTAATACTTTTAATACTTTTAATTAACGAAAGCTTGATAAGAAATATCTATAATATAATTAATATAGTATATAATTCACTGCTGTTGCTGTTAATTAAATCTCTAAAATCTAAAAATGACTCATGAAATTACCTCGATTCCGGCTGCATGTTTGAGCACCCTACCCCTAGTTATAGGGAAGCAAGGGACATGATGATGACGATATATTAATATATATAGCTAATATATATATATAACTATTATATATATATATATTATATAGTATATAATATAATTAAAAAAGCTGTTATATATGTACAAGTGTTATTTCATTTATTACCCAAAATAAGTTTTTTTCACCTTGATTATTTGAAGTAATTCATATTCAGGTAGTTACCTAAATGGCATCATTTAACCATATATTCTAACTGACTAATATTGAGTATAGGACAATTTTGTTACAAATAGTAACTGACGCGCACACATACAAATACATACATATATGCACTCACACACACACACACACACACACACACACACACACAAATATATATATATATATATATATATAATATATATATATATAATATATCAGATATACATATACATATATATAATATATATATAATAATAATATATAATATATAATATATATATAATATATATATATATATATATTAAATATATATATATACTATAATTATATGATATAATATATAATATATATATATATATATAATATAATAATATATATTATATAACTAAATAATAAATATATATACATATATATATTATATATATATATATAAATAATAATATATATTATGCTTACTATTTTTCAAAAGTGACTTAGTTGGTATGAAACCCCCACTTGTCTGCATACTCCAAGTAATGATAAGTGTTCATTTATTATAATTAATCCCATTTTATTGTAATTAGGGTACCAGATTCAAAAAAAAAGTTATAAACTAGTTTTGGTTTGAACTTTGTTCGAGGAGGACAAGAACTTTCATTTTTTTGTACTACATTATTTTAGTATCTCAAAATGTATTTGTCATATGAATGTAGCTATTATAACTAATTAAGTTAAATTTTTATTTCCGTTGTTCGTAAACACAATTGTTGGTCTATTTTTATTTAAAATTATATATATTATATATATATATTATATTATATATTATATATATATATATATATATATATATATATATATATATATATATATATATATATATATAATATATAATATATATAATAGTATACTATATATATATAATACATACATATATATAATATAATAATATATTACCTATTATAAAGCAACAATTTATATAAATATACATATATACTTAAGAAATAAATGAGTATATATACTATATATTATATATATATAGTATATATTATATATATATATTACTAAACTTATATATATATATATTTGATACACATATATATAATATAAGTCGTATATATAAGTATATATAATACAGCAAATCTAATCTCAGACGCTAATATTCAATATTATATATATATATATAATATATATATATTATATATATATAGTATATATTATATATTATATATTAATAATATAATATATATATTATATATTATATTATATAATATATATATAATTGCATTATTATTATTATTAATTCGAAAAGCTGGCTTTAGTGAACTGATATTTAGTTATATTTATTAAAAATTTAAGGCTTTCATGGATAAATTAGTTATTAAGGGGCGTCGAGCCGCCGAGGACAGAGTGGGGGAACAAAAGTCCCACCCCGTCGTCCACCGGGAGCCGAGAGGCCCCTACTCCTTGCCATTCTCTGCGTTCTAGTTGCTGTATCGTTAGCTTAAAAAAAAAAGGGAACTGAGCAATTTTATTGTACAATATATTACCTCCATGAAGATAGACTGAGAACCATCGATTTTTCCCAAGCTGCAAAAATCTCTAAAATTTCTACTGACATTCTCCTGTTTTTCTAAAGAAAATATTTTTATAAAAAATGTTAAATAATAATATATATACATATATATATATATATAATAATATATTATTATATATATATATATATATATAATATATACTATATATATATAATATAATATATATATAGTATAGTAAATCTGAACCTTTCGTCTGACCTTTGATATTCGATTATATCAAAGATATATATATCGGATATCAAATAATTATATATATATATATATAGTATATATATATATAATATATATATATATATATACTATATATTATATATAATATATAATATAAATATTAAATCTGTGTTACCTAACACACTTATTCCTAACCTAGACTTAAAAGCCCTACAGTACGACCTATCTAGAAGGATCGTCGTTACCCAAAACCTAGACCTAACCCAGATCGAGTGTCGTTTCCCCGAAAACCCTAGACCTAACCTAGATGGATTGTCGATTGCCAGTAAACATAAACCTAACCTAGATGGACTTATGTTGCCGTAAACCTAGACCTAACCTAGATAGGTTCGTCTTAATGTAAAAAATAATAATATTTAAGTAATAAAAATCAAAATAAAAACTATGGATAATTCCTTGCTATACCTTCCAGCGAAATGCTTCAAATTGTTCACTCTCTTAGAATCTTCTATATATTTACCTACAAAATAAAGAAATGATTTTAAAAGATCACCTTATAAATAATAGTATATATATATAGTTATATATATATATACTATATACTATATATATATAATATATAATACTAATAAATATATACATATATATATATATATATATATATATATATATTATATACTAAAGGAGGAACATATTTAAAGTCTATATTAATTCTGAAAACCGGCTTCAGCTCCTTACGTTGCACTCTGTAAATTTCTATCTCAAAATTTAGCTTACAATATACTGCGCCGCATCATTTATATCATACGCCCTCCGTATTCGTCTGACGTATGCAAAGACTCGTGATATACATATACCACCACATAGCTCGCTCACAAAGACAGTCTAGAATTCCAATACACTTTACTCTGAGTTGTTTAAATTTAAATAGATTCTATAAAACACATTTAAAATTCACTGCACTGACACTTCCTATCTCTACAAGTTCTTAAACAATAGTGAAAGAAAATGGCGATCAAAAAAAGTATTCGGAATAGAGTGATTTATAATAGGTACAGGCGATTATAACATTATATAGAAAATTTTGTAATATATTCGTTTTGGAAATAGGCCAAATTTTTTCGGTCAGACGAAATCTTCAGTTTATCCAATAATATAGTATATATATAATATATAATCATAATATATTATAATATTATATATAACTATATATATATATAATAATATATTATATATAATCACTATATATATATATATATATATAGTAGTATATATATATATATTATTTTTTAAGTTTACCATAAAAATCATATTTTCTTTAGCATAAAAGTACAGGCTCAAGGTCAAATTTTCAAGATTCCGGGCAAAACCAACGGAAAAAACTAGAATTGTCAGTTATGTACAATGGAGCATTATATAGTAAACTATTATATACGATATAATATATTATATACTATATAATTACATATAATATATATATATAGTATATATATATACTACATAATATATATAATATATATATATATATATTTACATATATATATGGATCATTGTCTTTTATCTTATGCTCACAATTATCCCATATGTCCATTATCATATGAAGGTATCTGAACACATCTTGCGAGCTATTAAATAAATTCTCGTCACTGAAGACAAAACTGGATTGAGATCAAATTTTTCTCTTTAAAAAATATCAGAATACGACCCTTTAACACGCATGCTATCTACGTAACTTAAAACAATACACTCTTAAAGCGACCGTAACGACACGTAAACCTCACTTACTCCTCCTCGTATAATAAATTATAATAAATTTATTTCACTTCACCATCTTTTTAATCTAAACAACAGAACATCCTATATAAAGTTATTATAAATAATACTAGGAAAAAAAAGTTCGCTATACCTCTTCTCATCTATTTCTATTCGACAACTTAACTTATGACAACCAAACTATCATGACTCCAGCTTCCATGACACAAATACAATGGACTGAGCCATAATAGATAATAACGCTCAGCAAAGATTTCAGGAACAATAAAGCTACAACATCTAATCGATATAGTACATATAACATATAGCCATATACTGCATATAGTCATACGTATACTATATATCATATCATAAACTCATATAGCTACTACCTATACTATACCTCACGCAACATACATATATATACATATATATACCCACTATCTATATAATATTTAGAAGTCTACTCGAGCCC
>JABUQX010089301.1:0-2500 GCA_015478945.1 Trachelipus rathkii | reverse complement strand
TTAGGGAAGAAAAATCGATTCCCTATGTCTAAGCTCAGCAATTTTCGTGTCTGGTTGCAATAGATTACATTTTCGCAATCGAATCAAATGACTCTGCTTTTTGTTTACTTAGGCCTAAATAACGAGCTAGGTCATTCATATATTATGGTGTTAAGAAATGTGGAGTCGAAGAGCTTGTTGACTGGTATGATGGATCATTTATTTCAGGAGATGCCCGTTCTTCACTCACACTGTCTCCACTATCTGTTTCATTGTCTTCATTTGTTGGTGTTGTAGGTACTGGAAGAGTTTCGGAGTGTGGGATTGGTCTGATTGCATAAGCTAAATTAAGGTACACTATGTGTCTCTTAGATTTTCGATTCGTAAAATCATTAACATTTGTCAAACAAAAGTAACAATCGGTAGTGTGGTCCTTTTTTTCCCTCTATACCATTGGTACTCCAAACAATATGCAGTAGCTTTTACCTTTCCACCATTTATCAATTTAACATAGCAAGTTGAACAACAAACATGTGGCACCCATTCTTTCTACTGATCTACAAGTTCAATTCCAAAATAACGTTTGTAGGCCTTCTTTCACAATGATCTCCAAGTTCCATTCCCAAAATAATGTGTGTAGGCCTCTTTACAATGGGCCGAAATCTTCTTCTATTCCTATCAAACGTGAACTCTCTGCAGAATATAGAGAAGTTTTCATTGCCTGATTTCTACCGGTACTGCGATTTAGCATTTTCTAGAAGGGATATATATATTATATTATAATTAATATATATAATGATTATATTAATATATATATATATATATATATAATATATATTATATATATAATAATTAATATTTATATATATATATTATATATATATATATATATATATTTATATAATTTATATATTTTTTGTTATTATAATATATATATATATATATATATATATATATATATATATATATATATATATATATATATATATATATATATATATATATACATATATATATATATTTTATTTATATATATATATATATATATATATATATATATATATATAGTATATATATAATATTATATATACTATAATATAATGATATATAAATATATATATATATATATATATATATATATATATATATAAGTATGAATTATGCAATAAATATATAAAAAAAAACTTTATTTAAAGCAAACATTGCTCCTCCATCTGTGCTAGAAACTGACTAGTGTATTTAACTTTCTATGGTATAGAAGAGATTTCTGTAAAAGAGATATTTGAAATTTTTACATATTGTATTTACAGTGTGAAAGAATATATATATAATATATATATATATATATATATATATATATGATATATATATTATATATATATATATATACTATATACTATATATATATATATATATATATATTATATTAGTATATTTACGTCACATGATGTGGAATGTCTACCATCCCAAAAATGCTACTTACAAAAAGCCGTTGACAATGACCTGCTTGAAATAGAAAAATAATTAGCAACAGGAATGGCCAGCTAGCACTCACACGACTAACACTCCTCATGCAACTAAATACATAATTATACCTTTTTGCCATAACTGTTACTGACCAAATTTTACCATCTTTTTCACAGGACTTTCAAAACATCAGTTAATTAGACATATTTTTCTTGATAGCAAAAAGCTGTGTCTGAGCGAATTTCTGTTCGATTTTGGATTCCCAACATGAAAAATCCTTTTGGAAGCATATTTTCATATAGAAATTTACCCTTGTTAGAACGGTGTTGATGAATAATATTTTTCAATGCTATAGTTGATTACTTACAATAGCAAAATCAAATCCTTTTATCGCACTCCCACTCGACGCAACTCTTTCTAACCAAAGTTAATTTTCGATACTCTAGCATTAAATAATCTTTCCCATAATACAATACACCAATAATAAAACTAATATTCCCAATCAATCTCCTGCATTATTTACACCTTATATTAACTGTAAAGTTTTACCTAATTATACTGCTCTGCTCTACATATTATTAATATATATATTAATATATAATATATATATATATTATATATATATATTATTATATGTAATATATATATATATTAATATGATATATATTATATAATATATTATTATATATATATATATATATATATATATATATATTTAATATTATTAATATATATATATAATATTATATTATATATTAATATATATATATTAATTATTATATATAATTAATAATTATTATAATAATATATATATATATATATTTAAGTGTGTTGTTTCTCGGTTAATTCTCTTCTTATCTCGACCCACATTTTTTGGGAACTTTCCTTCTGGTGTTGTGTTCCTTGTGGCTTCTAGGTTACAGGTCCAGCACAACCGTACCAATAATATCTACAAAGCGTATATATATCTCTCCTCCAATAATCTAAATTTTCTAAAATTTAAATAACCTATGACAGATAGATATACTATAGTATATATCTCATATAACCATAT
>JABUQX010089300.1:55000-57559 GCA_015478945.1 Trachelipus rathkii | reverse complement strand
AGAAAAGTTCAGCTTCTTAAGGACTTAGGAGACAAACAAGATCTTTTATTCTTCACTAACTTCAGATCTTGTCCTTCCAAATTTTACCAAAGTTCTAGCTCTTCTCCTATGCCTTCTATCGTCTTAAAAAACTATAAAATGAAGCTGTATTTTCCTTTAACTCATCGATTGTTATTAGTAGCATCGTGGAAAGGATGTAGATATGTCAATGCATAAGCAAGTGTATTTTCAGTAGAAAACCCTATTCAAAGACAGTTATAGATCTAAGATACGGATTTATTAAGGATCTTCTCCAGAACTCCTTGGGATTTGTTGCTGGATGGTTGCTGCGGTGCTGCTGTCTACCAACAATCCGTGTGGTATATTCAGATCAAGTCCCAGTTGCTCGGCGATTTGATTAGCTTTTTATAACACTTAATCGGTGATTTTTTCTTCATCTTTCCGATGGCTCCTAACCATTTCCACAATATGTTGAATGTGCTGCAAGGTTTTGACGATATTCAAGGTCTTGGATTGGAGAACATTACAACTGGCTCTGACATCGCAGAGTACTTCGCGACCAATATCATAGCCATGATGAATGACGACCTTACATGCCGTGAATGTCAACTGAAAAAGCCTTTTTGGTACAAAGTGCTCCTTAAACACTCTGATGCACTTGTGTTGTTCAGACCATCTGGTCTGGCATAGGCTTGGGATGTTTGGCATTATTTTTCTTCTCAAGACCGACTAGCGAAAAAACGTAATAATGTCCTTTATAGTTCCCACAGTATTGCGAATTTCTGGTATTGTGTTCAAATCATTTACTACTAGATTTTGTTTGTGTGAAGAGCAATGAAAAGAACAATGTTTTTTTTATACTTTTTCCGCAATAATTATGCGTTGACGCCCCTTCTTGCCAGACATCGTAGAACAGCCATCGAAACCCAAGCCCACGCATTTCTCGGGATCCAGTTCTTCGTTCGTGACAAAATCGGCAATTGTTTTCGCAATGGTTTTTCGTCAAGCGCTTTCAGCCCTCTACAAAGCCATAAAATCCTCTATGACTTCATCAAACTCTTTTCGAAATAGCGCAACCTATGGATAATTGATTCCTTTCCAGAGAAATATCAGCGGCTCATCTGCTAGTAAAAGCTATACGCGCACACTTCCTTTACCTTATTAACGATGCTTTCCTTTATAGTAGAAACCACATAGAGAATGATCTTCATTCTAATCTGAACTGATTGGTATGTGACATTTTTCTTGCCCCTTTCAAAATGTTTTCAATGACTGAATCTCCCGGCATCTTTTTCGTAAGCGCACAAATCTTGCAACAACTCCTCGTCATGATGCTTACCCCGAAGCGTAAATCGCGCGTACCAGAAAATGTTACACAATGAAATTATTAAGGATAATATTTTTTATTTTCTTTTTGATTTTCTTAGAATGCTGGTAATTTGAATGTCTACCGGCACATCCTTTAGGAACAATCTTGCAGCTTCAACAGCAGTTTTATGCCACTATGTGTTTGTATGTTCCTTACAAACAACATGAACATCTTTATATTTATTGAAAGGTCTTATTATTAAAGAGCCTAGGACCCCTCTTACCGAACTTTAATTTGGTAGAAATAAAATACAAAACTTGAAAAATGCTCCCTTTAGGCGCCTGGAGTATGTCAGCCAAGGTGAATATGCTCCAACCATTCTAATTGAAGTTTCCTCTGCTAAGTGGGTAGATCTTAAAAAAAAAGGTCGTAGGTGGAACCAACACTCTTTCAGTAAACTGTTTCTTTTCTCAGTTGAAATCATAAACGAATGTCCAACGTATTTACCAATTATCATTTTCGTGACTGCCATCTACTGAAACGCCAGCTCCGAAATCTGGAACCATATCTTGACTCGTCGAGGCTGGCGCTGGAGTGTGGTTCTTCATCATCGAAATATGCAAAATAAGGAGGATTGGCCTCTTGTGATGTCTGGGTTAGTTAACTTATTGGTATCTTCTTCGTTTTCACCGCTACCATTTCTATTTTATTCTCTTTTTAAAATTACTTGCAGACAATATATATATATATATATATATATATAATTATATACTATATATAATATAATATATATATATATATATATATATATATATATAGTATATATATATATATATATATAATATATAAATATATATTATAGTATATTGATATATATATATATATGATATATATATATATATATTATATATATATATATATATAGTATATATATATATATTATATATAATATATATATATATAATAATTATATTATATATATATATATATAATATATATATATATATATTATATATTTTTTTTCTTTATCTAATTTTTTTTCCAAGATTGGGAGTAAGGTGCGCTACAAGCATCGGAAAAGAAAAGCAGTAGGAGAACATGACAAATGTCGAAAAGAAAGCCCAGCCTTACCGCCCCCTCTGTACCATTAATTAGTAAAAACTCGTCGCAATCAAGAAAATCCACCCTAGAGCTTCAAGGGACCGCGACGGATCCCCACTAATTGGTAAGTCGTCAAGTGTAGGGTTCAT
>JABUQX010089300.1:42500-45000 GCA_015478945.1 Trachelipus rathkii | reverse complement strand
ATAACATACATACATACATACAATACATACATACATTTACTTCCCCTTAATTTTAGGGAACTTGGAAGATATAGTATTCTAGTCAAAAACTTGTACCCCTACCAGCGAGGAAGTGTCACCATCGTCAGAGTTCGAGGTTTCAAAGTCCTTGTTTGACTATGGTAAGTACACAAGGTTTTAAGAAAGATTGGTTGACCTATTGCGCGTGCTCTGATTATGTGTGTGTCTACAATATATGTTAAGAAGTTAAGTTTGGTTTGGCAAAGATATACAATTATAAGAAAGATAGGGGCAGAAAGAATTATGCGCCTAAAAAATTATTAGTTAGAGTCGTTATAAACTAACAAGCTAATGGGAGCCAGTATATTGTAAAAAATAAACCCCAATTGTGTTCATTATTTTATTATCAGCTAAATATCCATCAAAATTCATTTTTATTTGTTAAACCCTATTTTTGAAGTTCCGCCGACCTCATGTGGGGTTCGTTACAAATTCTTGATTCCTTGAGAATCATTCTACGTCATCTTCTTTCAGGAATAGTATTGGAATCGCTCCGTTTATGATAAGCTTTAGTGTCATTTTTTCCTCTTGGCGGATAGCTAGTGAGGAGTCTCCAAATACCATCTTGGAATTTGAAAACTCCTCAAAATAGGTCTACGTTTCCATAAACATATAGAAAGATACCTTAAGTCTTATTATATGCTCGTTTCCAGACCCGGCTCCGGCTCCTGTTCCGGTTCCGGCTCCGGCTCCGGCTCCGGCTCCGGCTCCTGCTCCGGTTCAGGCTCCGGCTCATGTTCCGGCCAACTCATGCTCCGACTCATGTTTTCAAGTTACATTTTAGCTTTCTCCCATCTTGGCATTGCCAATATCCTGCTTTTGGGGCCTATCATCCCCTCCGAGGTTGAAGGTGCTTGAAACCTCGGCTCCTACGAGGTGATACTACCTGCAGTAGGGGTACAATGTTTGAGGGTTAAGCAATATCTTTAATTCCCTAATCTGAGGGAGGGAAATAAGTGTGTACATGAGTGAGTTTGCACATGTGTGTATGTGTGTATCTATGCATGTTATTTAAGGACAAGTAAAGTAAAATAAACTAAAATAAAATATGTACATGTGCATGTGCACATTTGTGTAAATGAAAATGTATTCATAATAAGGTGTACATGTGTGCGTATGAACGTGTTTCTGTCCATCCTATGTATTTGATAATACAACCGATTAAAAATTAAATTAAACTATAGAATTTTATTTCGATTCTTTTTCAATTTATGAAGACTTTCAGAGGCGAAAAAGACGATTTGAACATTAATTTGGGGGCAAAACACTTTGATATCAATTGGAATCATCAGAAATGGTCTACCTATCATTTGAAACTTTCAAGGTGCCTAAAATCCCCTTTTGGTGGGCTAAGCCACCGAGGTCAGGTTCAGAAACTCCGAAAATTGTCTTCCAGACAACAAGAAGGGTTTCACCGACCTTAGAAACCACAAACCTTGACTCGTCAAGTGTCAAATGCTGCAAATGTTGCATTTGCAGCTTCAAATTGCGACATTTTCGTTGTCGACCTCGGGCTTCTTACTACTGAAAAATTATTTGGTATGACAACACCGGTTCAACCTTGGCCCATCAGCGGGTCTATAAATATTATTAATAAACAATGACACCAGTAATAACATTAAAATAATATTAAACTAACACTAAAAAAAATAACTGACAAAGTGATAACAGTAACAATAATAATAATAATAATGGTCAATAGTAAGAAACTAATAAAATAATAATAATCAATAATAATTCTGCTTTTATCAAATTTATCAAAAAACATCTCTTCATTTTTTATGGGAAAATCAATATAGAAAGAGATTGATCTTATCTTATGATATTCATATTAGCAACCATTTATTTGTTCATTCCGAAAACCAAACTCCATAAAGCTAACAATGCATTGTTTTTGTCAGTTGTGAGCTTAATTTTTTTTAATTAAAGAGTGATAAAACTTATGCAACCCTTTGTATGTGATCAAGCAAACATTACTTGTAGTTGTAGACACATTCATTGTGTCAGAACTATAAAATTACTTAATTTTTTGATATATAGTGAATAACAAACCCCCTCCCCCCATCTCCATTAATATCAAAAAAAAAATTTTCTGTAGCAAAATAAATATGTGAAATCGATCTTCTTGGTGAACTAAATCGCAATCTATTAAATTTGGTTATTGACTGAAAATTTAACAGTAAACATTTTGGGGGTTTTCCGGTATCAGTTGTTGAGAGATACGACTCTTATTTGACTAAGAATTAGATAAGAAATATCTTTCTGCTTCAAGTATTTTATCGATTCTGTCCAAGGGGGCTCTCACTAATTTTTGAAAATGGATCGGAATTAGGAGAAATTAAAAGTACCCGAAATCTTGAGATACGAAAATTTGGTCAACATTAAAAAAAAACAGTATTTCAAATGTTAATTTTTGATGCAATTCTTTGGTATTCTTTTT
>JABUQX010089300.1:25000-37500 GCA_015478945.1 Trachelipus rathkii | reverse complement strand
TATATAAAATAATAATAAAATAATAATATAATAATAATAAAATATAAATATTAATATTATATAATAAATTATATACTAATAATAAATTATAATAATATAATAATATAATTAACTGATGGAGTCCATTTCTATTGCTTTAAAAATTGAATTGTAAGCTTTCAAGGAATAAAATGAGAATAGTTAATCTATTCATGTTTTATGAAGAAATCATTTTCGATTTTTTTTAATTTGTAGGTTTATTAGATAACGCAAGATCAGTGTTTAGAGTTCTAATGAAGTTGGCGTGGTTATGTTAAAATAAGCTAGACGAAAATTATTTTCCATCAATCAAAGTAAATGAGTTTAATTTATATATTTATAATAATTTATTATATTTACATCTAAAACATTATTTAAACATCATCGTATAATAATGAGAAGGAAGTGTATATGATGAATTATAAGAATGTAGTATTCAATTTGAGTATATAGTGGTTAGAAAATTGTATAATACCCCCTGTACCGAAAATGGTTATTATTTATACATGTATATATATATTTATGCTACGTATATTAGTAGAGAGGATGTAATACCAGAGTGAGTAAAGGACAGATCTTCTGGATCCTCGATTTTATGTGCATTTAAAAGGGTGTTGTGATCATAATCTCGCACCATTGTCCATACTTTAATTTTTTGAAGGGGTTTATAAGTTTTGAGCGATGTGTCTATAACTTTTGAGTTTTTTTTTTATGAAACTTTCCACATGCGATTGTACCTTTGTATCTTACCATTTATTTTTGAATCACGTATATATATTTCACTATTTGTAATTTATTTTTGGGTTTTTGATAAATTTAAGTTGTGTATTATATTTTAACACCACTTTTGCAACAAATGAAGGTAGTTCATTTTATTGTTATTTTATAAGGTTTATTTTTTTATTATTTTTAACAAAAAAATCGATTATGTGATTTTTTTGGTGTGTTATGGTCTTTGCTATGAGTGTTATTTAGTTTTAAATCCACCACGTTTAAATTCTTTTTGGGTTCTTTAAAATACACAGCGTTTAATGTCGAGCCATATATGCCTATTTATTTTTAAAATATTTTTGGTCGGAAAATTTATTTGTGAAAATTTTTACTAATGCTTTGCCATAATAAGTTTCTTTATACCTTTTTATGTAACATTTCATTTTTGTATCTATTTTTGTTTTTTTTATTGATTCCACTTTTATTTGTATTTTAGGCAACCGGTGTATGGATTTGTAATAAATATTAAAAAGAAAACGTGTTTCGTTGCGCCAAAACTAAAGGCATCAGAATATCAAGGTCACAGCAATCCCACTGTGTGAAATATATATACTCTTCGCTCTGAAGTTACCTCAAGAAGGTGTGAAAGAAGCTCTCAAGAAATACACCACTGGTTGCCAGACTGAAATCCCACGGAGCATTTGCACATAGGGTTAGCAACATTTCTCACATTAATCATTTTTTTTAAAGGCTAATTCAAATAGTATCTTTTTCAAATTCAATTTTATTCACCCCTTTGAATATTTTAAATAAAATAAAATAGCCATCACTTTAACGTTCCAATAAAGTAATATTTTGGGGTCTAATTTTTGTTAATCATATACAAAAACATATTTGCACAATGACCACGGATGATGTTCAAACGCCACCCAATGATGGCACACAAAATAATGGTGGAACAGCCCCAAATTCGGCTCAAACTCCGGCTCAAAATCCAGCCCAAACTCCAGCCCATTCTACGGCTCAGCCTATAGCCACCATCACCCAAGTCACGAGACCTGAATTGCTTCTCACGGGCAGAGTCAACGGCAGATGGACCGGCCCTTCTTTAAATACTTAGGAAATAAATGTTAGGGAGAACATTCAACTCAAGCATTGTGATATCTGAAACAACAAATTGGCCCAGGGTGGAATCAGGTGAAGTATCGATCCTGATCTAAGAGAGACAATATTTTCTGAACGCGAAAGCCAAAAATCTTTCAATCTCCCAACCCTTATCTCCCAACCAAAATAAAGGCGGCTGATATTCCAGACAAACCTCTTCTTCTCTTGGACGCTATGTTACCGCGTAAGAAACTTAAATGGGCGGAGGAACCGTTCCTTTATTCTGTGGCTCTCCTTCTTTGCAAGAAACTATACCACTGAAAACTCTATGATACTCATTCTTCATTTGAGTGACGTTGTTTTTCAACCAACGAAAAATTGATCACTGCCACTGCATTTCCTACATCTTAGCACTTTATGTGCCTGAAAAAACCTTGATTAGATTTCAGCACGAAAAAAAAGCCGCCGAAAAGAATTTCAAGAAGCTTCACAACCCTTAATCTAGACACACGACCAGAATTCAGGAATCTTAACAGAGGTCGGAGAGTAGATGAATAACCCGATCAAAATGTTAGTTCCCTCAGCGAATATACATTTCCAAAAAAGCTGTTCCATTCACTCCAAAGCCTCAAAATTTTCCTCAGCGCCAAAATTTCCAGCACTCCTCCCAAAGCTATCAAAGAAGACCTTCCAACAATTATGCAAAGAAACAAGCACCTGTTTTTCAACCTAGACAAATAAATTTCCTCCGCCAATAACGCCAAAAATCTGCTTCATGCGAACGTCAGCCGGCCCTCCACTCCCCCTCCATTTGTCCTTTGATCCGTACGCCGACATTGTTCTGAAAAAGCACCGTAGAGGGTCGAACCAAACTGCCAGACTCTAAATGAAATTCCAATAATATAAATATTCCATGAAGAAAAACGCCCCTATAAACTTGAGCAATTAAACAAAATTATTTTGAATAAGATGGATGGGAACTGGCCATATTTAGAAAATCATTATCAGGGAATGAAACCAAAGCCCAGGCCAGCTATCAGCATAAAACCTTAACAAAATCATGTGTCTACAGGCGAAAAATAAGCACACATCCTACGCACTGATAGGCAGAAAACCACTCACAATACGACGAAGAAGCTCAGAATGAACAATATGATTGCAAACAAACAGCATATGTATATATGAATGAAGAGTAGGAAAATTATTAACACAGATGATTAAATGAACAGATTTTTTCCAATAAGGAGGTAGGCAAGTGAAGGACCTCCCACTCCGATAAAGATGGTAAAATGTTAACTCATGCAAACTTTTAAATTTTCCAAATTATGTGTGTGATCAAAAAGAACCCGCCAATGCCGTCACACAAGCACACAATACACTAGATAGGGGACCACAATATTTCTTTTTTCCATTTCAGTTCTGAGTACGCTGTAGATGATGAGGTATCCCAAGACATCCCACAGGATCAGGTTTTTAACTCTAATTTTGACCTATTGTCTTAACTCTAATTTTGACCCATTGTCAAAATATGAAAGTGGTATTTTTATTGATAATTTTAATTATTCTTTTCATTTTCATGATATATCAAATTGCTATAATAATATGTTTTTTAATATTAATGATAAAATCAAAGAGGAGTAATACTATGGAAACAAAAAAATTTACGGTACGAACATTGACGAAAATGGAAAATCCATCTCAGAGCTCTCACACCTCACAAGGGGTCCCCCTATTGTCTGTTTTGGTTACAGGATGGAGAATAGGAACCCTCATAAAACTTAACATACGCATAGCAAAAAATGAAAGTAGATAGAAATATATAAATGTATGCAAAGTCTGGATTAATTCATGCAGTTTGAGCACTAAATGCCAGCAACATTACAAAATGAAAATGAGGAAATCTGAAACACCAATATCTGCCACAAAAGAAATTGAAGTAGAAAAATATTATATGACAAAAGTCTGGATGAAGTTACAGTTTTAGACACTAAATGCCGCACATATGAAGGGAAAACTGAGGAAACAGTAATGCCAGGTGGTGGATAGTTTATGGTGGTAATAATCATGTGTGGCTTCAGTTCGCGAGAGGAATTGGAGCTTTGTAGAAATGGAACATTAGATGAAAAGATGGATGAAATTGTGATGAGAGCTTATTAGAGGCAGTGCTCCCATAGCCATCGATCATTGTTGCAATAGTAATAGTTATTGGACTGAGAGGTGGCTTCCCTGATAAGGTTAGCTAGAAATAAGACGTTACAGAGGATAGCGCAACTGTTCAACCTGAAGGCCCTGATATGAGAGAACAGATATCTGGTTGATAGATATTTGAGCGTACAAAATGAGTGTATATGAATGAATATATCTATAGAGAAGTATAGTACACATAACTAGACTCACGGTTAATATTATCTATATACAATCATATTACCTCTTAGTCATGTGTGTGAAGGAGTAGTGTTTAAATGAGAAGATTTGCGAAGAGATGGGCACCTAATTATTAAAGCAACTACTCTCTCCGTATTGTTTGTAGAACTCTCTCGCGTTCATTGTTGCTGAGGATTCGTGATTCCACCCATTTCGAATTTAAATGAGGATAGCTCTCAATATTCTCTCTTTGTAATGAGAGTAGAAAAACGTTTATGATGCTCTCACCCCCATAGTACGTAAATAGTAAATTGTACTCTTTCATGCAACGTTGATCGCGTGACCATGGCGTCGATAGACATCGTGACAGACATGAGAGTATATACTTTGTCAGAGATGGGCACCCCTCTAACTTCTCAAAAAAACAGTTCCTCTGATACCCATTTTAAATTTCACTGATAGCAATGTTTTTCGGATTCTTTATTACAGCCTCACACTCATGTTTATGAGCAATATGTATTACCTCCAATACCATCGATTTGTTAAATATTTAGAACCTCACCCCTCCAGTGGTTCCTCTCAGTGTTGGAAATTCTCACTCTAAACACAATATGAGACATTCTTCTCTTCTCGCTTTCTCTCTTCATGCTCGTCTCATCAGTTGTAGTGCTACGCCGTACGTCTACTACATCATCTCGTGCTTGTATGTGCTCTGACTCAAGTTGCCAGATAGCGAGTTATGTGCATGTGGGCGAGCAAAGGCGAGCGATACGTGTTGCGTCAGCAATATGACGCAGCTTCAATTTTCATTATTCACTAGCGCACCAGAGGTTGTAGTTAGTGCGAGAGCTATCAAGAGTACTCAGAGTAAGTATAATCGAATTACCTCCACCAGCTTCTTGCAGCGACAAGGTTTCAGGACGTTGGAGCTCATTACAAATTCATATATCTCAACGCATGATTTCATTCAACTGCTTATACTACTCCAAACCACATCGTTAAGTGAGACTGCTAAATATTCTATCGTATCGTACGAAAGCCAAATCATCTTCTTTTCAATTTCAAGCACTAAACACAGGAGTCAAAGAGAACGAATGCCCACAGGAAGTCGGGTTAACATGGTATGGCGTGTCCTCATTTGCTATAGAACAATACATAATATAATCGAAAGGGAGTGAAACAAACATATCATATCATTCTTTAATAGATCACTAAGCATATTTGCTCGCAACTCTGAAATATTTCTGCGCAACTCTATTTCCTAGTATACATTAAAAGAACAATAAACGCTTCTTTGTCGATAGGGTCGGCTTAGAGTTAAGACCTTTCAGAAGAAAAATAATCTCTTATTATAGCTGCACATTAGAAACGCGCAATATTGAGAATAAGAGATGCGCACTCAGTAAAATAAACTCTATATATATATTTGACAATCGATTACTGGGGACTATTATTAGCACTCGAAAAGGTGTACAAGACACTATTTGCAGCGAGTTTATTATATATATCGATTAAAAAAACGATTTATTGTACCGTAAAATACAAATTGACCTTCAGTACGTACATTGTACGAGCGATTCATCTCTTTTAGCGTGCTACTTCAAAGACCGTGATACTTGTGACGCGGAACTTAGACTTGCTGTGTTAAAACTCACACCATATCGTATTAGATATATCACGAGGCTCTATATCAAGACACTGTGATTTATCTCCTATGTCTTGTACACAGCTTACATTCTCCTTATGCCTCCTCATCCGTTTACTCACCTCACAAACGTCCAAACCTGTCCTAAAACACTCAAATAACATCAATCCACTATCACATATACCTTGCCTTCTCCACCTCATCAAAAAGAAACAAGGCTTTGTAAGTAATTTAATGATTGACACCTAGCTACTATATCTACGTAACGATTGCGTGAGAGCTATTAATTGAAATAATGTCACATCGCACCCTTATATCAAAAACATACCCTTATCTGTAAATGCTTCTGTGTCTGTTATTACTCGCGTCCGCAGTCTTATCCTGATCCACTGCTTCATCTTAGTCTTAAAATGTTCGAGTTACCCTCCATGAGTATGTGTATAGTCTATTGTAGTGTTCATGACACTCAAATACTCACGAGGCTTCAGGAGATTCCGTCTTTAGATATATTATAAATATGTTTCTCCATCCGCACATCACACCTGCAAGTCATCAAGACTCCATATTGTTTAACTGATAAGGGAAACTACTGCTGGTATAACATCTATGAGTTTACTCTCCTTTGAGAATCAGTTCATTGCTCTTTATGTCTTACAAATGTGTGAGCGAAACCTCTGAATATAAAAGGGTGTTTCTGCAGCGAGCATACCCTAGGCGAGGGAATAACTGTGTATATAGTAATGAGTATATAGGTTCAAGAATCTTTTTAATAAAACAGAGAGAAGATGAAAGTGTGGCTATAACTTTGAACTGCAGACTCGCCAAAAATGGCGAATTGTGAGCAAAACTTTATAGGACCTTCCATGATTTTTCCTACAAGGACAATCATAGAATATGTAGGTGCGTGATAGTATTAGTCGCCAATCTGAGGGTACACAATTCATACGGGTGCCAAGCCATAATAATATGAATATACTTCAACAGTCTGTATGGTTCGTAGAGCATTTGGAGAGGACGATCGGCGCTCAAAGTTTATTGTACCGTCCCTTCACTCAGATAATTTTCTGGACCTTCCCTGCCACACTGCTACTCTACCTCATATGAAACTATTCAGAGGTATGTGCGCTGGTTGGTGAGGCGATCTCTACCCACTGAAAGGGCTCTATAGCGAAAGACCCACTATGTCTCTCCACTGCCACTTTTACAACTACCTCCCGCCTTCTCTCTTACATACATCGTACTATCTGCCAATAATAAAGATGTTAACGATATTGGACGAAGTACCCTATCACTCTCATCTCTAATAGAGATCGAGCTCACCGCTATCTCTGCGTGAACACCTATTCGTCGATACCCATATATATTGAACAATGGTGACTCTCTTCTCTCATTGCGCATGTGTCATTCTGAGCATGATATATGCTTTAAAGTTTTATTGCTGTGTGCTGTAGAAGTTGTATTTAGTGTGAGTTCTCCTTCGTAGCCCCTCAAAGGACGCTTATAAAACTTTTACTCGTGTGGGTAAGGAACTATCTAAATTCATAAACTAAAAAAATGTAATTTCCCGCCCTTTTCTCCTCTGTGCAGGTAAGGTAGGAGAGAAGAGCGCTGGAAGTGGAACATCACACCTGTGACATTGAACGAGTCTTCGAGATTATGGACACTCTACAACGGCATAGGACTCGGTGCTTAGTTACTTTGCTTCCTCTCTATTTCTCGCCAGAGTGTTGTGCACTATGTACTCCCTTCTAGTGCGTCCTGCATATGTATGGCAAACGTCAAGCTTAAGCGTGCGTTGCCAACATTAACCTGTGCAGACTCACCAATGTTGATATAGATTTATTTCTGCGTGTGCAGAGCGACCGCTTGAGCAGAGTTTTCCTCGACGACGTTCTATAATGGGAACTTCTTAGAAACATATGAAAACATAAATGAGATAATGTACATTTACAATGCTAATTCACCACATATAATAAAAATCTAAGTATTATGTGATATCATGAGCCAAACGTCTACGTGAATCCGAATAATATATGTGCCTAGAGAAACTGTCTTCTACATGCGTATAACCTTCAATGATGGAGAGTTTCTAGATATCAATGAAAATACTGGTGCAGCTCTATAAGAGAAATGAGTGAGGAATATAATAACGCTGGACTCCTCTTTAAACTAACTCTTATATAAAGTACTTCTGTACAGCATTAAGCAGCCCTCAAACAAAACTTTATCTGAGTCGATCCGAGAGAACGCAGAATCCGTCGCCTAATAGGTGTCTACAATGGTATTATATAGTACATTTACTGTGAAAATCTACCTCAAAACTATTAATAGCGTGATTATCCACAGTTTGCGTGTGACTCAGATAATTAATAATTTTGTTCCTTCATTCAGTGGAGGAGGTCTTTTCGAATTCTAAGCTCTGGCAAGCTTTCCGAGAGAAAACATATATAAATAGAACAAGAAATCCTCCCGCCTTGTATATCTCATTCTCAGGTTGCTCCATATATCTCGAGTCATACAACAAAGCCATATTCTATCAACAACTGACGCGTACCCTAGCACGACTCTATAATCTGAATATAACTGTTCTATTCAACTAAAATAACGACTATATTTATTATGATATAAGACCCTTGCGTATAGTATTAAATCGTGCCTAGCATCTCTCTTTCTCTACAAAGACGAGTATAACAAATATCATACTTACAGTGAGAAGCGTCTCCCGGAGCTATAAGGTTGTGCACTGTGATCGTCTAGAATTTCAAAGAAACATCGCTAGTGTGTTCGTTATTTCGCCCAGGGGTACTACAAATGTTAATGTATCAGGCAAATAGAGCCTAATATACTAATACTTTATATTGAGCTATTAGGCACAGCTTTCTGAGGAGCAGATCTCGGATAGGGAGTTATGAAAATCGTTTGAATATAAACATTTTAAAAGTCACCACATTGTCTTATAAACACAACGAACACATCTTACATGATCTCTCGCTATACCAATGCATGCCTACTTTATGAAGTCTCGAGTGGAGAAAATCCACCCCATCCTAAATCAATAACGCACCCAAAGCTAGTTCACTTATCCGGCCATTTGCCAAAAACAAGCTTCTCATAAACAGTTTTGTTCTTTGTGGAGCGAATCAAAGGCTGGTGAATAGTTGAATGTTTGTTACCGTTAGTTCCTAAGCACTCATGTTCCATAAAACCTGCTTCAGCAGCAAGACACTACTGGCAGTTACTTTTCGGCATATGCTTATTGACGATTATTTGACATTATGCCAACCATTAAGAGGGCACATTTTACTTCCAGGTGCCAGATTCAAATGATACATTTCCATCATTGAATTTAATCATGACTCTCTCCCATCTGGACACTGTGGCATTGAATGAAGGCAAAGTTTATAGAAATCATTGAAAAAAAATCTATTCATATTTCGAAAAAGTAGAGTGCTAGTTATGGAATAGTTTGCCAACACTTGCGTCTCATTGCCAGGAGAGTAAAGGGAACAAAGCCAAAGATTGCCAAGAAATAAAAAGTTAAACCGCTTCCGCTAGAGCCAATTCTCGAGACTTCATTTCCTCGATGTACTAGGAGCCTTCTACCTACCTGCCAAAGAGGAAAAAAGGCCGAAATAACATCTTAGTTATGAAAGATAGCCTTACAAGGTATGTTGAGCTAGTGCCTCTAATCCAGCACACAGCTAAAGATATAGCACAGGCATTGCTAGAAAGAGTTATATGTAGACATAGTACACCAGAAATAGTACTTTGTGATAGAGCCCCCGAACTAACATCTCACTTTTTCAAAGAGATTTGTAAACAGTGGGGTGTAAAAGCAGTGAACATAGTCGTTCGCTGACCAGAAGCAAACGGCCTCTCAGAGAGAGAAATGTTAAAGATTGCAAATCATTTGAGACACTACGTCAACTCGAACCATACTGACTGGGGAAAGTTAATTCCGTTTACTCAGATTGCAATAAATTAGACCTATAATTCGGCAATAGGTTGCACTCCGCACTATCTTCTTATTGTACACGTACAATAAGCGACTTCCATGGGATCTTCCAAATTATATCTCTCCTTTTACTAAAGGATCCGAACCTCAAAAACCTATTCATAGTTACATTCAAGATCTTGCAGAAAGAGCGAATCTCATTCGAGACCAAGCTCGCCACCATCTTCAGCAAGAAACAACAACACAAATGAATAAACAACATAAGAAAGCAACTTCAACTCCTATTAGGGTCGGAGATTATGTTTTCGTGATAGACGTAAAGAAACCAGGGCAAAGTCCGAAATTGTTTTCGAAGTGGACCGGCCCATTTTCGGTCAAACAGTTAGTACATTTCAATAAGTTACTTTTGCAATGTTTAAAAACTTCAAAAACATTTATTGTGCATAGGGACAATATTAAGATTACTAAACTTAGAGCAAATAATATTCCAATTTCTACTACCAACCCTAGAAATGATCTTGTACCATCTAATAAACCCCCTTCTAAATTAATTCAACAAATTCAACCCCCTCCCCCTCCCCCTGCCCCCCCAATTCCTCACACCATCTATTTTAAGAGACAACTTCCACCTTCCTTGCAATCACCACAGAGAAATCTCTTACCTCCCCCCCCCCCCCCCCACCTCAATCCGGTTCTCCTTCCCCCCCTCAAACTCCTTCTCAACTTCCACCTCAAGCCCCTTCTCCTCCTCCTTCACCATCTCCTCCTTTACCTAGTCCTCATCTACCATTTCCTTCAACTTCTCACTCAACTCCTCCATCTCAAACTCAAGCAAAACCTACCTCCCACGCCCACCTTCCAAGCCCAAAGAAAAACTTCTTTTTCTCCCCCTCCCCTCCAAAGAGAATGTCCTTTAAAGGCTTACCCATCCACTATTCCTCCCAAACTATCTTTCGACGAATCTCCAGCACCTTTCATTCAGCCTTCAGCACCTCACATTCAGCCTTCAGCACCTCACATTCAGCCTTCAGCACCTCACATTCAACCTCCAACACCACCCCCATTACCACCAAAATATCACTTCAAAGTAGGACATCCGATACCAACTCCACGTCCACCACCACCACCTCCACCTATCCCACAAGAACCTTTACAACCTCCTCCATCATTCCCACTCCCTTCTCCTCAAGACACAATTCCTCTCCCTCCATCCACAGCTAGAAATACATCACCTCCTTCTCCACCAGATGACCGATCCAGAGATCACACTTTTGTCCCAAATTTCCCAATGAGAAACACAAACATTCCTCATCCCATGGCTTTAAGGGACAGACAACAAAGAACAATAACTAGAGGAGGCAGACAATATTACTTACCACCACCACAAAATATCCCTCGAGGTAGAGGTTTTCAACCAAGACATCACAAGCCGTGAATATTTATTTAGTTTTCTTTTAAAAACTCCCAAGGGGAGAACAATTTATACATTTACACCAACGTATAAATATAAAAACATATTAAAAATGAACATTTTAAATATGCAAAATTAACTACAATTAAACACATTTTTCAAGTAATAAGATACTTATTTTTTTTCAACAGCAAAATATTGAAACAAAAACCATCTCTCACAAATTTTTCATATATCTTCTCACAGGAATCATGCATGTAATTTGGTTCTTCTTTCAAATACTGTTATCAGCTTCCTTCTCTCTGGAAAAAGAAAACACAGAATCAGAATACGAAATACATCCAGGATTTGTAGCGAAGCATACCGGACAGATAAAGATGATAACTAGCTACCTGGAAATCCATACAGATTTAAGATGCACAAAAGAAATTTACAATCAAATACAAAGGGTAGTAAGCAAAAATAATAATTTAACATCTAGTTATATCCCTTATTTGCAAGACAGGTATAAAAGTAGATTTTATTCAGATGAAATTAATACTTCCCCAGAATTAAATTACATAAAATTACTACTGGATGAAAATAAAATAAAAATCATAACCTTGTCAAAAGATCCCTGGGTTCTATCATATGTAAAAACTCAGCCTTCAGCAAACCCCAGGAAAAGCAAAAGAGGTCTTATGGACATAGGCGGTTCAGCTTTGCAATACCTATTTGGAACCGCCACCATGAATGATATTCAAAAGCTCAAAACAAGAATAGATATTTTGCAAGATACACGAACCCACTTGTATAGGTTAAAGGAACAAATACATAATAATACCAACACATTAACAGCCATAAAAGATAACCTAATAGTCATAACAAAGTATGTAAACTCATCCATATCCTCAATAGAGCTTCAACAAGAACTCTTAAAGTTAAACATTTACCTCAACCTAGAAAAGATCATCTCAGATAATATATATAATCTTACCATGACAGTTCAAAACATCTGGGAAAACGCCAAAACACATAACACTCCTCTAAATTTGTATTCATATGACATCATTTCTGAACTTATTCAAAACAGCAGTCAAACTCTACATCACCACCCAATACTTCCTCTTAACCGTGAAACTTTCTACCAATTTCTTACTTTCTCCTGGTCATATATTCAAGGAAATCACCCCTATATATTATCCACCATCATACCCTTCTCCGAAGAAACCCCTTATGAAGCTTACAACATCATCCCATTTCCAACATCTTTCAATGATACTTATTCTAGAATCATACTGCATAACCCTTAT
>JABUQX010089300.1:0-15000 GCA_015478945.1 Trachelipus rathkii | reverse complement strand
ACCCTAATTTTAGCACCTTTCCGAAGAAAGGGTGCGCCAATACGGTTGGCGTCTACCAAACCCGTATGTAGTATTGATACCCCACTATGTACCACCAAATTTTATTTTCGGACCGTGGGGCAATTTTTTGCCCACGGTTAATTTTATCTTTCCTTTAGGGGCTTAGCCCTTTTTGATGTCGTTACCTTGTTTGAACCATGATATTTCGACCAACCCCTTTGGTCTTCCATGGGCTCAATTTTTGGCCCACGGTAATTTTAGCCTACCCTTGCGCTTCTTCATGGCGTCAATTTTGGCCACGGAAATTTTTGGTACCTTTGTCTTCCATGGGTCATTTTTTGCCCACGGTAATTTTCGCCAACCTTTGTATTCCATGGCGTCATTTTTTTTGCCCACGCGTAATTTTCAAACCAACCCTTTTGGTATTCCATGGGTCAATTTTGACCCACTTTAATTTTTTGTCCTTCCCTTAGGGACTTAGCCCTTTTTGATGTCTTAACCTTGTTGGACCATGATATTTCGGACTTGACCTTTGGTCATCCATGGGTCAATTTTGACCGACGGTAATTTTTTGTCCTTGATGGTCCCAATCACCGTAAGGAGTACCTAGGGATGTTCTATTAGTGTTCTATGAGTTTTAGATGAGTGCCAGGTGATTGCCAGGTGAGTGCCAATGTGAGTGCCAATTGAGTGCCAATGAGTGCCAAGCGAGTGCCAATGAGTGCCAGTGAGTGCCACATAGTGCGCAAGTGAGTGCCACATAGTGCCAACTGAGTTGCACTTTTTTCAAGCCTTTTCTAGCCTCCACCTGAGCCTAGAATAGCCCTAATAGGGGTGTTACCCCTAGGTAATAAGGTATTGAGAATCGATTTGGTTGTATATTACAATTCTTGACTAGGAATGCCTATCCCTACTATGATTAGTATTTATAACACTTATAAGCACTTACACTCTCCATAGACACTTACATAAAACCATATACACTTATACCTCACACCCACCACACAGGTACACTTCACTTACACTCACCACACTCTAATTTGATGCTTCAGCATTAATGCCTCAAGCAATGATGCCTCGCATTAATGCCTCAGCAATGATGCCTCAGCATTAATGCCTCAGCATTGATGCCTCAGCATTAATGTCCTCAAGCATTGATGCCTCAACCTTCTGAAGGTTCATCTTTTAGATGACTCATCCTTGATGACTTCATCTTTGAACCATCTATATTGATGATTCATCTTTGATTGAAAAATCACCTTGTATGGCTCATCTTCTTCCACATCACTAGAAACAGAGTTAATATTTAATGTCTTCCCAAGTTCATAAGCTGCCCACCAGGGCCGCAGCAAGCCCCCTCCCCGCAAAGGATGGAGGCCCGCACCCACAGGTGCGAACCGCCCCGCGCGAGTGAAAAATATATATACTATAGTCATCCATTTTATTTCATACTTAAACATTTTTATTAAAAAACAATTTTGAATTTTAAAACTGAAACTCATTACAGACCTATTATTTAACACATATATTTTATTAACGATTATTATTTTTTACTTAATACTTAATACTTTTAAAAATTATAAATTTTAAAAAAATTGTATGTAAGAAGAAAAAAACGAGTGTCTGATATATTAACATTTTATTTTACTACAACTGTACGAAATTTTTTAAAAACATTAACATTACATAACTTAAACACTAAATCAGTAAATCAATAGAGGGTGTTCCCTAACAACCTAGGGGGGATTATTATGCTTTTGTTTTACTGCTTTTTTACTGCTTAACTCATGTTTTACTGCTTTAACTCATGTTTTTACTGCTTTAACTCATATGTTTTTACTGCTTTAACTCACCATATTCATTAACATTACATACCTCTAAAGCAGTAAATCAGTAAATCAATAGAGGTGTTACCCTTAACACCAAGGGGGATTAGTATGCTTTTGTTTTACTGCTTTACTGCTTAACTCATGTTTTACTGCTTTACTCATGTTTTATGCTTTAACTCATATGTTTTACTGCTTTAAATCATACATTTTCATTAACATTACATACCTAAAGCAGTAAATCAGGTAATTCCATAGAGGTGTTACCTAACACAAAGGGGGGATTAGTATGCTTTTGTTTTACTCTTTACTGCTTTAAACTATGTTTTACTGCTTTAACTCATGGTTTACTGCTTTTAACCCATATGTTTTACTGCTTTAAACTCACATATTCATTAACATTTACATACCTTAAAAGCAGTAAATCAGTAAATCAATAGAGGTGTTACCTAACACAAAGGGGGGATTAGTATGCTTTTGTTTTACTGCTTTACTGCTTTAACTCATGTTTTACTGCTTTAACTTTCATGCTTTACTGCTTTAACTTTCTGCTTTACTGCTTTAACTTTCTGCTTTACTGTTTTAACTTTCTGCTTTACTGCTTTAACTCATATATTTTATTAACATTATGTTATTTTGTTTTAATACTTTTTATTATTTTTATTATTATTTTTTATTTATTTTTTGTATTATTTTTATATTTTTATTATTTATTTTTATATTTTTTATTATACTTAGTGTTTTTTACTTCTGGCCTATTGTTATTATTATTAGAAACACACATACACACCACACACACAACACACACACACACACACACACACACTATCACTATGACCTTAATACACACATTCACTATGACACCTACATTTACCCATAGACACTTACATTTACCAATAGCCATCATCGGTCACACACACACACACTTACAATTATATACACACATTCACTATGATACTTATACGCACATTTCACTATGACACTTACATTTATCCATAGACACTTTACATTTACACTATTACCCTCACACACAGATTTACTTAACACTCACACAGATTACTTACACTCACACACACCAGATTTACTTACACACACAGTTACTTACACTCGCACACAGATTTACACACACACACACAACACACACACACACACACCACACACACACACACACTCCACACACACACACTTACACATTTACAACATATAATTTATTAAAACATTTTTTATGTTTAATTAATACACGTACATTTATTTTACTCATTCAAATATAACTAAAAATTTATTTCAAAGTTTCTTAAAACTTCTATAATAAATCAATCATTATTCTTTGAACAAAGAATTTATTATTTTTATCTTTTAATACTTTTTGTTTATAAATTTTATAACTATCAAGTGTTTTAAAATAACTTTTACTAAAATTTTATTGAAATTTTATTAAAAACATATATTTTACGTTACCTTAAAACAATAAATCAGTAAATCAGTAAGTCAGTAAATCTAGAACCCCTCTACATCAAGCTATGCCACGTTTTGTTCTTTTTAACTTACTGCTTTACATCATCTTAAGCCATGTAATTAATTATAAAATAACAAAATAAGTTTTTCTCTGCTAACACATAACATGTATTTTATTAAAAATCATTCTAAGTTTTTATTTAAAAATAACAATTATTTCACTTACATTTATATTATTTCACTCGTTGTTAACTAAAAATATTTCAAAGTTTTTAAATAAATCGGGTTTTCTTTATTATTATTATTATTATTATCTATGTAATTTAACAATCCATCACGAGAAAACCCAACAACCCGCATCCTTACAGATACGAACTGACCTCTCTCTGTTAAATGTGTTGAAATAACTACTTTAGGCAAAAATTTAGGATAATCCTTTTTGTAACCGGGGCGATTTAAGGCTTAATTCCAGGTCAAAATATATTTCAAAATGACCTCCCTTTTCCTGTAAAATGTGGTGCAATAACTACGTTAGGCCTAAATTTAGGCCTAAATTTAGGATAAGCCTTTGTGTATGTAGACGGGCTAATTTAATCCTAATACCAGTTCAAAAGGTAATTCCAGTATAGACAAGAAACATTGTTATTATTATTTTTATAAATATATTCAAAACTGAAACATGCTGGATCGGTAAGATCCTTAAGCAGGTAAAAAGGAAATGTTCTCCTTACTTGTGATTGGTCGGAGTATCCTTATCTCTATATGGCCTCGTATGTGATTGGTTGAGAATTATTTTTTCGTCTTTTGAAAATTAACTTTGTTCTTAAAACTTGTATTTGAGCAGTGTGTGTTTTTATTACTTTTAGACCCAAACTCATTTTTAAAATCATAGTCATTTTAGCTGTAAAGCGGTGCACAAGTTATCTGATTTGTATTAAAAGTGTTTTATTTTTACTAAGTGTATATCATATTTATAATAAATACTTACATTGAGGAATAATTATTAATTTCACTAGAATAGATAATAATTAATTCACTAGTTCATAAGCTAAAAACCCCAGGGCTCAGCATGAGCCCCCACCCGCAAATGGGCAGCCAAAACCCCGCACCCGCTGGTAGCGTCCGTTGCGTCCCCCGCCCGCCGCGTTCCCCGCCCGCCGCGTCCCGCCCGCCCGCGTGCGCCCGCAGGCGCAATAATTCCGCGTTCCCGCCCGGCCTATTATATATATTATATATATATATATATTATATATATATATAAATATATATATATATATTATTATATATTATATATATATATAACTATATATATAACTATATGATAATATATATATATATATATATATTTGTTGTGTGGGCGTGAGTGTAAGTGTCTATGGCGAACGTAAGGTCAATCCCCCTTGGTGTTAGGTTAACACCCTCTATTAATTTTACTGATTTACTAGCTTTAAAGGTAAGTAATGTTTAATGAATATGGAGTTTAAAGCAGTAAAAACATATGAGTTAAAGCAGTAAAACATGAGTTAAAGCAGTAAAACATGAGTTAAAGCAGTAAAGCAGTAAAACAAAAGCATACTAATCCCCCCTTGGTGTTAGGTCACACCTCTATTGATTTACTGATTTACTGCTTTAAGGTTTGTAATGTTAATAAATATATGAGTTAAAGCAGTAAAACATATGAGTTAAAGCAGTAAAACATGAGTTTTAAAGCAGTAAAACATGAGTTAAAGCAGAAAAGCAGTAAAAACAAAAAGCATTACTAATCCCTTCGGTGTTAGGTAACACCTCTATTGATTACTGATTTACTGCTTTAGTATGTAATGTTAATGAATATGTGAAGTTAAAGCCAGTTAAAACATATGAGTTAAGCTAGTAAAACATTGAGTTTTAAAGCAGTAAAACATGAGTTAAAGCAGTAAGCAGTAAAACAAAAGCATACTAATCCCCCCTTAGGTGTTAGGGAACACCTCTATGAATTACTGATTTACTGCTTAAGGTATGTTAATGTTAATGTTTTTAATAAAAATTTCGCTACAGTTGAAGTAAAATAAAATGTTTATATATCAGACACTCTGGGTTTTTTTTCTTCTTACATACAATTTTTAAAAAATTATAAATTAAAAAGTATTAAGTATTAAGTAAAAAAATAATGTTAATAAATATATGTATTAAATAATAGGTCTGTAATGAGTTAACAGTTTTAGATTCGCACGAAAAATGTTTTAAGAAAAAATGTTTAAGTATGAAATAAAAATGATGACTCATAGTATATTTGAATCATTCGCGCGGTGGGTCGCACCTGTGGGTGCGGTGGCCTCCATCCTTTGCGGGGAGGGGGGCTTGCCTGCGCCCTGGTGGGCAGCTTATTGAACTTGGGAAGACATAATATAACTCTGTTTCTATGATGTGGGAGAGATGACGCCATCAAGGTGATTTCATCAAAGATGAATCATCAATTATAATGCTATCCAAAGATGACGCTCATCAAGCGATGAGTTCATCAAAGGATGAACCTCAGAAGTTTGAGCATCAATGCTAGACATTATGCTGAGGGCTCAATTGCTGAGGCATTAATGCTGAGGCATCAATGCTTCGGCATTAAATGCTGAGGCATCATTGCTGAGACGCATTAATGCTGAGGCATCAAAATTATCTATGTGTGAGTGTAAGTGTAAGTGTACCTGTGTGTGGGTTGAGTGTAAGTGTAATATGGTTTTAATGTAATGTCTAGGCAGAGTGTAAGTGTTATGAAGTGTTAATGAAAAAAATACTAACTCATAGTAGAAAGCATTCTAGCAGATTGTAATATATACACCAATCGTTTCCTCATACCTTATTACCTAGGGTAGACACCCATATTAGGGCTATTCCTAGGCTCAGGGGAGGCTAGGAAAGGCTTGAAAAAAGTGGCCCTCAGTTGGCACTATGTGGCACTCATTGGCCACTATGTGGCACCTTCCACTTGGCACTCATTGGCACTCACTTGGCACTCATTGGCCACTCATTGGCACTCAACTTGGCACTCACCTGCACTCACCTGGCACTCAATTCTAATACTCATTAGAACACTAATAGAAACATCCCTAGTTTACTTCTTGACGGTGATTGGGAACCAGTCCAAAAGCCATAGTTAGGCGTGGTCAAAATTGACCATTGCGTATGCTGGCAAGGTCAAGGCGAAATAATCATAGTCAAACAAGGTTAGAGACATCAAAAAAAGGGCTAAGTCCCTAAAGGAAGACAAAAAATTACCGTGGGATCAAAATTGACCCATGGAATACCAAAGGGTGTGAAAATTACCGTGGGCAAAAAAATGACCCATGGAATACAAAAGGGTTGGTCGAAAATTACCGTGGGCCAAAAAAATGACCCATGAAGACCAAAAGGTACCCAAAAATTTCCGGTTTGAGCCAAAAAATGACCCATGGAAGAACAAAGGGGACACATTAAAAATTACCGTGGGCAAAATTGACCCATGGAAGACCAAAGGGTTGGTCGAAAATATTAGGGTGGGACACTTAAGACATCAAAAAATAAGGCTAAGCCCCTAAAGGAAGATTAAAAATTACCGTGGGCAAAAATTGCCCACGGTCGAAAAAAAATTAGGGGGCGGAAAATAGGGGGGTAATACGTACAACGGTTGCTGACGCAACCGTTTGGCGCACCCTTTCTTCGAAAGGGTGCTAAAATTAGGGTTGCCAAAAATTAGGGTTGCCCAAAAAATTAGGGTCGCCAAAAAATACCGTGGGCCAAAAATGACCCATGGAAGACCAAAGGGTTAGCCGAAAAATTTAAAGTGTCAATAAAAAGGTCAAAGGCCCAAAAAAGGGTTCAAGGTCAAAAAATGAGTCAAGGGTAAAAAAAAGGTCAGGTCAAAAAAAAGGTCAAGGCTCAAAAAAAGTCAAGGACAAGTTAAGGTTTTCAAGGTCCCAAAGAGGTCCAGGGATGGTCAAAGTCCAAGGTCGCGTATAGGTCTGGTCAAAGGTCTAGGGTTCTGCGAGGGTCAAGGTCATTTTCGAACGAAATGGCTCCCCTACTACTATCGCCAGTAGACTTCGTGCAACGAGAGCCGTACTGGCGATCGAAGTGAGTTTCAGTATGATCTAAGAAGTGAGTTGAGAAGGGTTTCAAAGATCTTATATAGAATACAAGTGAGAGCTACAGGGTGATAGTTAGAAGGATCAGAGCGGCCTCCTTTTTTCGCGGAATAGGTTGGACATGTGAGAGCCTCCAACACTGAGGAGGGAAAGTGCTAAGTATTGAGACATAAGAGAATATATTGAGCGAGGGGCCGAAGAGATTAGCCTTTTTCAGTGGAGAATTAGCAACAGAATCATCAGATCGAAAATTAAAGAGAGGAAAGGCAGATTTACAGAAGTTGCTAGAATGAAATATTTGTCAGTAGGAAAACCAAGGAGGTTAGCTCACTTTCCTTTGATGAAAGCCAGCTTTGCTCGTCGAAGAGTATCCCTGCAACGATTTCTAGCTGAAAAAAAATTAGCGAGTGATAGGAGAACGAGAATTTTTCCCCACACCCGATAGGCCCTGTCTCTAGGGCCTGAATGCCACGAGAATAAGCACGATCGAACTATGGATTATGAGGAAAGAAAAATTTAGTTTTAGAAGGAATGAATTGAGGAAAGAAAATTTAGCTGGAAGAAGGAATGAACCTGCTTATCCCATCAACACGATTAACAGCTCCTCTTATCTTTTAAATCTTTAAACATCCATCATTATTTCTTATTGAGGTAGCCAATTTGATATCATCTGCAAACTGAAACCTTACCATTTAAGTCCCTCGTCTAAATATTTTATACATGTATGAGAAACAGCCACTTACCTAAAGAAATCGTTTACGGGACCACAAACATGTTCTCCTCAATTTTCCATTAATAAAATACTTTTCATTTCAATATAACTATTATTATTTATTATTATTATTATTATTATTTATTATTATTATTATTATATGATTATTATTATTATTATTATTATTATTAATTATTATTATTATTATTATTATTATTATTATTATTTATTATTATTATATTAATATTAATTATTATTATTATTATTATTATTATTATTATTATTATTATTATTATTATTATTATTATATTATTTATTATTATTATTATTATTGAGACTTAAGGAATCAAAAATTTGATCGCTAAAATATTTTCGGGAGGTTGAACCTCCTGACCCCCCTGTCTACAGGCTTTTAATATATATATATAATATATATATATATATATATATATATATATATAATATATATATATATATATATATATATATATATATATATATATTATATATATATATATATAAATATATATATATATTTATATTATTATATATATATATATATATATATATATATATATATATATATATATTATAATATATATAATATATATATATATATATATATATATATATATAGAGGATGAGAAGAGAGGAGAGAGAAATTTTAAAAAAATGTTTTTCAATTAATCGTCATTCGTCATCGTCATCGTCATCGGCAAAATTTGCTCTAATCGTTCATCGTCATCGTCATCGCGTATAAAAAATTTCATAATCGGTCCCCATTCACTAATCATATATATATTATATATATTATATATAATATTATATATAATATATATATATACTATATATATATAAATAATATATATAATTATAAAAGTAATAATATATATAATAAAATTAACTATATGAAAAGATAATATATAAGTTGTAATATATAAAATATATATATTATAAAATAAATATATATATATATAATATATAATTATAATTAGATATATATATAAATTAAATAATTTTATATATCAAATTTTTATAAAAAATTAAAAATCATATAATAATTTAATTTAAGGAGCGGTATTATTTAATTATAATATATATATTATAATTATATAATTATAAAATATAAATATTATTAATATAATATATATATTAATAATATTATATTTATAAATAAAAATATAATAATATATATAATTTATGAAAAATAAAATATAATATTTTTATTATAATAATATAAAATATAATAATATATATATATATATATTAAATATTATATATTATATATATATTTATTAATAATATATTATATAATTTAATATGTATATATATATATAAATATTGATATAAATTAATATAAATAATAAACATAATAAATATAATATATTTACACTAATAATAATTTTTAGAGAACAGTAATTGAAAATTGATTAAATCTGTATTTTAATATAATATATAATAATAATACTATATATAGTATATTAAATATATAATTTAATATATATAATATTAATATTAATATATAAAATTAATATATAATATTATATAAAAATATATATATATGAAATATAATAATTAATTATATAATAATATATTATATATATATATAATGATAATAATAATACAGTGACAAATATAAAAATATAATATATATAAAAATATTTAATTTTAGATTTAAATAAATAATAAAATATATAAATAATAATATAATATTATATAATATATAATAATTAATATTATTATAATAATATATATATAATAATCAAGTGTAATGGGCGAAAATCGTAATCTACGATTCAAGGATTCGAGCTCTACGAACCGGAGAATTTCGAGATAGCGGAAATTCAAGAATCCAAGGATGAACTGGCTATTCGGATTACGGAATCGGGATTACGAGCCTTTCCACACACACGAGATTCGGATTCGGAATTCTAATTCCAAGGTGCTGACTCGGATTCGGATTTCGGATTCGAGCATTTTTACACATTACAGGATTTCTTGGATTTCGGAGCTCGATATCCGAATCCGTGAAATTCGAAATCCGAGTCTATTTCTTGTTTCTACAAGATGTCAAAAAAAAATAACACAAGAAATAATAAAAAAAAACGAAAACAATAAAAAAAAGTGATCACTATTTAGGAGCCAACCACAGAAAGTGCTGAGTGAGTCCAAATCTAAACATGCAATATTTTCTATATATTTTTGGCTAACGATAACCCAAAGAATATGAAAAGAACTCCTGAAACATTGGAAAAACTAAATAAAATTTATAGAGAAATATGATTAATAAGGACAGAGGATCCAAATATTTGGACGTGACGTACTACGGCCCAAATTTGTCACCCGCCACTTAAAATGACGACAGTAAAAATTTCGAGAGATTAGTCAGCCGAATTTTGAACCTATTAAAAACACCAAACTGTAAATTTTTTGCCCTTCTAAAACGTAATGTTTTTGGTGGTTTCTGAGTCGAAGTAGATTAATTTCTTTACAGAATTATCAGGTTTTTTCAAAAACCCATGTTTTTGACAATTTTCAAATCAAACTTCCAGAATTTTTTTCAGAAATGACTTCAAAAACATTGAGGATATGCATAAATATGGGACCATTACCTAGACCAAAAAAGTCTCGAATGATAAACGATTTCGCATTTTTTTGAGTTTTGGTTCAGCTTTTGTCCCAATTTTAATAAACCCCTTTTTTTGGATTTTAAAATTGAAAAAATTGCAAGAATTAATTTTTTCTTGTATTGCGGCGAAGTGGATAGAGAAATTTTATAGGGCATATATAATCGAAGAGAGATGCCACAATTTTTTACTTAAATTAATTCTGTTTATGCATTAGCTATGATTTGTTCTTGTGAACAAATTTCCAATACAATTTTTTTTTATAGTTGGAAATATTTTAAATGAAAATTTCTTTTTGAGATATACAAAAATAAATTAATCTAAACTAAAAAAGATGCCAATCTTCCCGCATTATTACAAGCCCTAAAAAATTTAATGGTTTATCGGAAAATGAGAGCTAAATGAAATTAAAATATATCAATTTTATCACTTTATCCGAAAAATTCAAACGTTAGAAAAAGTGAAAATATTGAAGATAGTCATTATTTTTCTACCATGTCGATTTTCAACCATCAAATTTTTAGGGCTTGTATAGTTGGGCGAGTGAGATATATCTTTTTTATGTATATCCTGCTTTTGTAATTGTCAGAAGGACTTTCAATATTTAGAAATATACTGATTTTAATTTGCTATGAAAAAAGGTGTTTACACAACAAATCTAAAATTTATACATAGACAAAAAAAAATATCTAAGATGAAAAATGTAGCATCTCTCTGACTGACATAAATAGGCTTCTGGAAAAAATTTTAATCCACTTCGCATCGAATGCAGGAAAAAAAATTATGCAATTTTTACATTTTATACCCATATTAACGGCCATAATGTCCCATTTTGGTGACGCTAAGCTTTATAATATGTCTTTATGAAATTAATTACGCATAAAAAAAATTTAATACTTTTTGCTTTCAGAAGCAAGACATTATAACCAAATTCCAGCAGAGTAAGAGGACAAGACTCAATTTATATATTTAAGTATACTTTTGATTTGAAATTCTTTTTCACACGTTTAATTTTCAGATTTTAAATAATGTAACTCAGCAACGAGATACTCTCCCGTCTACCGCTAGCTTACAAGTGCACAAGGTTTGTAGGTTTATGTTTTTCTCCTTCACTTCAGTAAGTTATCAGGAACATGAAGAATTTCACGTAAAAGGGACACGAAAAGAATCTCTACGAAAAACGTACGATAACCTATTTATATTGCACGTCACCATTTTTGGACATTGCGCCTAAATATTAAAGGAATCATATACCCCAAATCAGACTATTTGATTTAAATATGTCAGTATCTCTTTGTCTTCTATCCTTAGATTTTGCTTGTTAGCCATAAAATATATATATATTAACTATTATATATAATATATATAAAAAAAATAATAAATATATATAATTATATAAATATATAATATATATATAAAATATATATATATTCCTTTAGTATGTTTGTCTATTAAAGAGAGATAGAGAGAGAAGATAGTGATTTTTGTATATCTAACTTTTTTGATAGGGTCAGTTTGAAACGCCGATCATATATTTGTTCCATTAATAAAATATATATATATATATATATAAATATAAATAATATATTAATATATATATATTATAATAGATATAATATATAATATAATATATAATATTATAATATATATAATAATAATATAAATAATACCTGGCATCAATCAAGGTATGAGTAGAAAGAAAGATCGGACATGGCAAAAGGCCCAGGGTTCGATCCCATTAGCCCGTGCATTCACTAGTATAGAACATTACACTAAGTAAAATAGTTGATTAGGTCTTCCGTGGTTATAAGAAAAAAAATTGGTGAAAATTAGTGAGAGTGTTGTTGGAGTAGAAGCAGACCGCTTCGCACAGGCGGATCATGTTCAATGAACGCCTCTCGCAACGCAGAGCAAGCAAACACGATCCGCGTAGGAGCAGGACAGTCAGAAGGAAAGCTGACTGAGGACAGCTTGCTTTAGCCCCGTACGTGGGAAGGTAAAAGCGTATGTGGATAAAATCCAGTGATGTCAGTGTCTTCTCCAACTTCTTGCCTCTCAGGGCGAAAGTGGGAACTACTGCACTTTATTGCCAATTATGTCGACTACAGATTTCTCTGCAATATTAAGGAAAGTCAGGTGCCAAGAGCCAAGACCCGTGGCAGGTTAGTGACGGATAGGAAGGTCCTCTTACTTACACCTTTCAGCCGCTGCTTAGGCGGTTCGAGGATCGCCTCTCCAGGCAAAGTTCGAGCTACATGCTGCAGCCGTGCAATTGGGCGGCGTCCACAACATGTTCTCCCTCGCCAGTCTTTTCGCACGCGCGCCAACCCGCAGGGATTCGGCGCGCCTCCCCTCCCGAAGGCCATTACTGTTACTTGTTCCCTCTACAGGGATCACAACAGAAAACTTACAAATCTGACTCAGAATATAAGTATAGCGCCAGCGAAGGAAATATTGCCTCTGCTAGAGCGGCTTTCCTCTGACCCTAAGCCCCGACACAACATCGCAATCAAGCGCTCAAGCCAAAGGAGCAGACTGCAGTCGATAGAAATCGAGCATATTTATCTGGGGAATCGAGGTGGAAAATCGCGATTTTCCTCCTCCTTTTGATGGCAATAAGAGACCTTTCGTTTGGGCACTCAGCTATCTTAAACACCAAACAAAAATGAGCACCATTGAGTTTACCAAACTATTGGTGGAGATATATTCTCGGGAGAGGAGCACAGGTTGTAAGAGCTTCAGGCCGTCCTAAAAATTCCGACCAAGAAGAGGAGAGCTGACTCCGAGATAAACCTTTCACACGAAAGTGAATAGTTGAGCCTCGAGAGGTGAGCAGACCGTCCGCTCAGGACGGACATAGTCGGAAAGAGAGAGTCTCTCGAAACGAAAGGTAAACACACCAACACTCCCACAAACACAACATATTTTGAAGGTGGAAGAATAGTGAAGAAATCAGGTTCGACGCAGGAAATCATTTGGTAAAGCCTATAGAATCCCGACGACGATGCGCTTACTGTGGGAAAAATACGAAACCAATTTGCTTTAGATGCAATGTTCCACATCACGAATGCTGTGTTTTTCAGACGCCTCTAATCAAAATGCTATATAGGTTATATATATACCTGGTATATCAAGTATATAATAAATAATATATATATTCACTACTCAAGATATATATATATACATATATCATATATATATATCATATAATAATATAATTAATAACTATATATAATATATATATATTATATATATATAAGTAGTATATATTTATATATATAATAAATATATATATATATATATATATATATATATAGTAGGCAAAAGATATAAATAATATCTATATACATATTCGAGGTTATCTGTGAAGTTTTAATTACAAGTAAGGAATTTACCATACATCTCTCCACTGCTAACCTTTCCGAGGAAAAAAAAACTAATTCTGCAATGCACTGAGTGAACACAGATGAAGTTAGGCAAAATGAGGATTCTCTCCTATACTCTTCACTGTCCCAAAAATGGGACGGTCGTTTTTGAGTACAAGCCCTTGAAGAATTTTAATGAAATTAACCGAGCAGTCATCTAAGGCCTATAGAAGATAAGAACAAGTGTCATATCATTAAAAAAAAAATAGCAGACCGATATTATCGGCCGTTAATGGCGTTAAAATCCCCAAAAGGATGGGTTTGAAATTGGACAAACGCTGAGCACAAAACTTCAAAAAATCGAAAGCGTACTTTTCGTGGACTTTTGTAGATAATGGACCGATCTATGGCATATTTACAAGTTTTGAAGTATCATCTTACGAACCACAAAAATTCTGGGAGATTTGCCGCAATATTCGACAAATCTTAATAGAACCGTTGGAGTTTGGAAAATTATTGACCATGCTTGAAGAAAATTGGAAGCTACATTTTCTCCTTTTGTATAGAGGGTTGGAGCCAATTTCGATTTGTAGAGCTGACAAATAAATCTCCCGTTATGGTGTTATATTCCAGGGATCAAAAAAGTTGTGATCCAAAACGGTGAATAATCCGAAAAATTATATATGCCAACTAATTCTATAAGGAGACGGGGAACTCTCGTGCACTGAACTTAATAAATATGCAACCATCCCCTATATAAGAAAATACCTCTTATTATATTCTAAATTATAATATATATAGACATGTGCTATGTTAATTATGGAAATATGTAATAAAATTGCAATCTAGTTAAAACTATATTCAAAATATATAAAAGCAAGAGACTTAGAATTTAACTAAAATTCAATTTATCCTCTC
>JABUQX010089299.1:0-29731 GCA_015478945.1 Trachelipus rathkii | reverse complement strand
CTTACATCCTCACTTTTCTCGATCCTCTTCAGCGAGCAGTCATGCAGTAATATTATTTCAACTCCACCTATTCAAAATAGACTTATCTGCCTCCTGCTATTTGCATTGGGATTCAATATTTAACAAAAACAGAGGCATACCCGGTTAAGTTAAGGGATTCCTTTATGTACCATAAGGATATCCATATCGACTCGATAGCAGTTTGCACTGATGGTTCCAAGACGGAAGGAGGGGTGGGGGCATCGGCTTTGTTTCCAGACCTCACTGTATCTCATACCCTTCCATCTTATTTGTCCGTTTTCTCGGCTGAACTGATATCGGTGTCTATCGCGGTGAACAGAATTAGTAACATGACACCAGAGGGTAACTATATAATTTTTTTTCGATTCTAGAAGCGCTTTCCAGGCGTTGCTTGACCGATCGACAAGAAAACTCTTTGGTTTCTGTCATTCAAAGGTCCGTTTGCATGTGAAGAAGCAAATTATCGCGTTCTGCTTGGTCCCTTTCCTTGTGGGTGTTCCTGGAAACGAACAAGCTCTACGTCGGATTTTCCTTTCTGGCTGGCAGACATGTTCGGCAGAGGATACTCATGGCGCTAAACTATGAAACATCAAACCCATCATAGGACTGTGGTCATATTCATGTAGAAAGAATCGCCTCCTGGAGGTGGTCCTTGCTCGATTGCGTCTGGGTCATACCATCCTCACCCATGGACTAATTCTACAATGTTAAGACGTCATTCCAGGTATTCCGCATTTTGTGAATCGTGAAAGAATTGCATAATCTGGGTGCCACGCTTTTCGGACATCGCAGGGTCAAAAAAGCTCAAGGTAACAATTTACAAATGCCTCTGCGTAAACAAATAATCATTCACTGAATTCAAGATAATAAGATAATATGTGAGCTACAAAGGCAAGATCTTTAAGATGAGAAAGCGGTAGAACGCTAGTTGACTGAGTTCGTGCATGATCCCACCGAAAAATGCGCTGTACGAAAAAAATCCTTACTGTGGGAGAATGTTTAACACTTTAAGCGATAGGGGTACTACGCACCTAAGGAGCAATAGAACTCCTTCTATGTTGGGGATTAAGTTATACAAGGGATCACAGATCATTCATTTTTATAAAAGGTTAAATCCTGGTAGCCGGGTAGCCAGCAAACCGTTCTGAAAAATGTTGTAAACCCACTAGGTCAAACCCTCATCCAATGGGTAAGGAAGATTTGTGAGTAATGCCTTTAAAAACATACACTCAGTGGTCTCACGGCAATGTCCCCATTTCTGACGGTCGACGAATACCGTTTTTGCAGCTCGATCATAATTCCTAATTACAAATATTTACATTTTAGACTGATAAGACGACACCCATATATGGGTGTTTAAAGCGATTCTAACGTGAGAACCTATTCTGATGAGACGGCATGCTGCAATACCACGATTAGCCCAACAATTTTAATTTTTCTTAAGGCAAGAGTGTTATTTTGAAGACTATGTATTTTTTTTTGGATTATATACTGGTCAACATAAATTTTCCCAAGACAAAAAATATTGTTCTTACCATGTTTTTTCATGCAAAAATTCAAAAATCTATGTTTTGTCGTCGGGTCCCCATTTTACGCTATTCACATGTAACATGAAAAAAATTACCAAAATAATGATTTCCCAGAACAGAGACAAAATGTTGGTATACAAACATACGTAAAAAAAAATGTATCTTTCAAGTGTGATAAACAAGTCTTAAATTTTTAAACAAAATTTAATAAGTTTTATTATATTATTATTATATAGTATTTACATCATATTCTTAAGGCTTGTATATAAGACCTTTCTTATGTATTTTTTTGCCGAATCCAAAAATTATATTGGGGTTTGTCTACAAGGTCCAGTTTTGTCGCCATTCATATAAAATCTAAAAAAATCCCCAACCCTGTTACCATTTAATAAATGAAAAACCGCTATATTTTTTTATTATTTCATGTCAATAATAATGGACCTAATTTTTTTTATTATATCACATTTTATTAGAATATTCGAGTTTCCTACCACCCCCCCCCCCCCCCCCCCCCCCCCCCCCCCCCCCCCCCCCCCCCCCCCGCCCCCCCCCCCCTATCTTTGTCTCTCTCACGGAATATCCTTTTTTTCCATGTGTACATGGAATATTTCAAAATGGACATGACAGACAAAAACCATACGATTCGTAATTCAAGCACACCAAAGATATAAGAAACAGTACGTATAGACAACAAAAAAAAAATTAAAATTTGTACCTGTACTCATATTTATCATCATAATATTTATCTGAATGGCTATTTTTTTTATTGGAACCACTGTATGTTGTTACATAATTTTGAATACTGTATATATATATATAATAATATATAAATATATATATATATATAAATATATAAATATATATATATATATATAATAATAAATATAATATATATTTATATTATATTTATATTAATAAATATAAATATATATATATATAATATATTATATATATATATAATATTATATATTAAATATATATATATATATATATTATATACTTATATATATAAATAATAATATATATATAATATATAATATAATAAAATTTATATTATATAAATTATATAAATAATATATATATAATAAATAATATATATATATATATAATAATATATATATATATATATATATATAATATATGATATATATAATTATATTGTCATTTGTTTTGTATAGTATTTCTTTTCTAATTTTATTTCTCCTTTGTTTATATTTTAGAAAAACGTGAAGGAATTTATTTGCCGAAAACAAATCCGCCTCCATTTTCCTACATCGGTTCATCATTCCGAATGCCTTTCTCAACATCATCCCTTCCCAAGTCACATTCCTCTTTGGATCTTCAGAAGGAAGATGATGAATGCATTGTCACGTACAACTGTAGTAATTCTGCCATTAATAACAAGTCGGCGGTTTATCGAAACTCTTTGAACAGAAGTGCAATTTATGAAGAAGAGTCCTTATATAATTCTTCAGAAATATGTTTGGCAAAAAAGGAATTTGGTAGACAATGTAAATTGCCTGGAATATCTACTGTAACGACATATAGTAAGAAAGATTTGGTAAAAAATATTAAATTTTCGAGTTCAAATACTGGTGTTACACGAAGAAATAGTTCAAACATAATTGACAAGAAATTAGCTTATAGTAAATCTAAATCTTTGGAACCATTTTGCCATATCCAGAGTTATTATTCAAATAATCCTGAATTTGTAAGAGGTAGGTTTTACAGCTCTCATAGGGAGGTCTCATCTAATTCTTCATCACCAGTTCCCTACCAAATGCCAACTGGTAATTCAACGTTCATTAAGCAAGGCACATCTTTCAAGCTAATTGATAATTCTTTAATAAAGTCGGATTCTTCTCTTGATTTATCTAGTCTTGATGAAAATAAAAGTATTGTTACAAGATCACAGCGTAACATTGAAGAAACTTTCAACAAACTTTCTTCAGGTTTAATAGTTAAAGAACACCCTAATTTACAAAGTAAAATTAGAATAATGGATAAAACCTCATATTTAGACCATATTCTCCATCAACTAGGGGAAATAAAAGAACAAAATATAACAGAAGAGATTAGAATAATGGATAAAACCTCATATTTAGACCATATTCTCCATCAACTAGGGGAAATAAAAGAACAAAATATAACAGAAGAGAAACGGAATAGCAGCATAGGTGTTATAAATAGAAATTCAAATATTTATGAATTTAGCCCTCCACCAAAGCCCCCTGCAAGATCCTTCATCAATATGAGTTGAAAGAAAGCTAATTCCACTCACAATTAACCTATAATTTTTCAGATTTAGTAGAGTTATGCAATGATCCAAGGGTTTCCGATAGGAGAGCATACACAATGCCGCTACAATAGGTATTTCGACCAGATTTTCCAGTCACGATCTTTCTCAAATGTTAAGTTCGTTCCAGAAATGAATTGGATGTATTAAATGTTAATTAATGGGCAAGGTATAGGATGTTTTAAATAAAAATGCTCAAACTATAGATTCTTCCCCTGTAAAAGATCAAACTACTGTGAAATTTTAAGTAATGTGAGAAGAACACTCGGTAATTTTGTTAAATTGATTATACTTCGGGATATGCTATATGTCATGGTTCATATTAAATATCTCGCAGGTCTAGTAGAGACCGGATTTTATAGTGTAAAGTTTTCTCTGTTCAAGTACCAAGTTGTCGGATATATATAAAAGAATGGGCTCAAGACTACATTATTCATAGGCACAAGTGCAGTTTTTTATGGTTGCTCATATCATTTTTAGGTCTACCATATGAACCATCATATATATTATTATTACATTTATTAGTTTATTTATTAAATAGTTTGTCTAATACCTCTCTGATGTTCCATAGTATTTAAAATGCAGAAGTGTATGGAGTAGTATTTATAGACCATAAATAGGAATAGGGTCGGATAATTAGATAAAGTTTTACCGTTTATTAGTTAAAATAGAATGTTGAATTTTGTTGTATTTTTAATAATAAATGCTATATATATATTACAACAAACTATTTTTACACTCTTGTTCAATAAAGTTTAGCGTTACAGATATAAAGGCTCCCTAATCTCCAACAAAAATTTATGTATTTAAATATCACTTGTATTGTCACTAACCGCTGGAGTTTTTAGAAAAGATGTGTCATAATTCATGAGATGTGTGCTTAATCAATTATTCATTTATTGTTAAAGTATCCTAATACCTTAAATATATTATTTTAAGGCCTTCTATTTATGTTTATAATGTACAAAAATTATATTAGTGTTATATATTTATCATATATATATTAATTATAGGTTTATTTAATATTTTAAATATATATATACTATTAAGTATTTATTATGTTTTATAGTTATAATAATTTAATGTTATATAGTTACCAAATAATAATAGGCTACTTATATATACTAAAAATGCGTGGGCCGAAGTGCCTTTGAGTACTTCAGTTCAATTTATAGGGGATGAGATAAAACCGGCGTGCTTTAATAAACTATAACGGTAGAAGGTCTTTTTTGTGAGGACTTGGATAGGGCCTATTGTGTTTTAGGAGTATTAGTCCGTTGTTGTTAACTCAGCAACGTGGAGTCCAACGTTCGGAATCCCGCTGAAGAAGGGTAAAATCTTCTGTGACTCATATTCTCCAGCGGGTTATATTTTAAACCTTTAGGATTAAAAAAAAATGAGCTAGCTGGAGAAATCTCTAAACTATAGTAAAAAGCAAACTGGCCCGCGTTTACTAACATTAATAGAACAGCCTTCTATTATTCCTATTAAAAGACCCTTCAATAACCATCCAAAGTCACTGAAAATTTCGGTTTGTGTTTAATGGCTGGGGACTTGAAAAGTAAAACAATACCATCATATAAATTCAGCAAACCTCTCACTCTATACCAAAGGCCACAGAAACCATCATACAACCTACCAAACTCTATCCTGAGAATCAATTAGAAACTCTCCCGTTGAAAACTCAACCCGTATACATCGGCCTCATTAGCTATCTCTTCTAACACTACTATAGGTTTAGGTTTTATGTTAGTAAATACATCAAACCTAAACATTAGGCTGCCAATATCCCATAAAATAGTTTAGGTTGTTCATGTTTGTTCCTAACCTATTCAGTTTATTTGTTATTAATGTCAGCAATCCATCATAACTCACCATACTCGACTTAGGTACTAAATCATACGAGTTTTTCAAGAATACTGTAATACATATAATTCTAGATAACAGCTTATAAGCACCACATATGAATTAACGTGTGCAAGTAGGTTATCATATAAATAGAATTAAACACTCTCATTAACGCTAACCCCCACAATCCACGCATCCCCCATCTTTACTCAGTCCCTACCACAGTCCCTACGAGAAGAACAATCAACCGTCTCGCTAACACTAGGCAACATCTCTCGAAAACAACCCACCCCGATAACAGGAAATAAAAAAACATACATACCTTATAAACTGGTTCCTATAATTAGAACCTACATCCTACCTCATCATAAAAAACCTTCAGCTCCATTTTTGCACAAAACCAATCATGTACAAGTTATTAGATGCCATTAAACCCTAAAAAATTCAACCTAACACAGCGGACTCTAGAGGTCCATTAAGTTGTACTATGTCAATATTCTAGCTAAATCCCTTAACCACTTAATAATCACCTTAGTTTTAGGTATGAGAGTAAGTACCATCATAAATATCTCATACGTGTATAATGTGTACTTTATTTGAGATTCCTCTATAAACCTATTTCGATTTAGTGTTTTTAGTAGTTCTGGACCACTAAGGAGGTAGTCTCAGAGATTCTCATTAACCATAGGCTCCTAACCTTTAAGTTATTTGCTTAATAATTGCTGTATGCAAAATGACATACTATAACCATTAAATTTCACAGATAACTCTTACACAGATATCCATTAATAATATAGTACTAACACCTAATACTAGTTTCCTTTTTCAATTATGTTCGATTCTCTCTCATTATACTCTAAATTTAGGGTTATTACTAAGTATGTCTCTATTCTGACTCTTTTGCTCAGCATTAAGTAAGGAATATTATTATGTTTGCACGTGTCACGATGAATTATTTCTAAAACAAACCTTTTACTAACCCCATTTTACTCTCATCGTTTGTGTCGTTATTAGCTAGTAAGTATTCCAAACCCACGAGTTCAAAGCGCAACCCTAACCTCTACACAACTTACAAGGTGTTAAAAGCCTCTCTCAATTCTCTATTATGGTTTTCACTGCCCTTCACAACTAACGACATCATAATGGCCTTTCAGGACCAATTCCCTAGTTGACCCAAGTATGATCTATTTACTCACTGGTGAAAACGAGCAATAACATAGAATAAGCATGCTCGATTACGCGAGCCATCGACAGCGACATCTTATCTCAAAAAATCCTCACACTCCCTTAAAATAATGACAAAAATAGGTCTCCAATTTGAACTCACGTCAACCGTTTCGCTAAGGTCATTATACCAACAACTCTCTCCACATTCGATCCAAACTACAAAATGGGCGTCCCAACACCTAACAAGGGCGCCATTCTCTATCCATCTTTTGTTTAACTTTTTCAACAAGCAGCATTATCCTCACTCAACCCACCACATCCACCAACTATCAACTTACGCAGAACGACATCAGTTTATTTTCCCAAACACCCAGACCGTAAACATAGCCCAACATAATAGCCGTCCGAACACCCAAGGAATATTACATCTATTTAGAAAATGGTTTAAGCTCCAACAGAGATGACGTATCGACCGCCCTTAAAAATCTCCATCACGCCTTTTAACCACTTGACCGTCAAAAGCCACACTGCCTAACGAACCTAGCCATCGCGTATAGTTCCAAAATCACCTCTGAACAACAACCCCTTTCGTTAAACAAAACGACATAAATACTCGGAAGAACTGTAGCAAGTATGACAAGCACACAACAATGAACGTTTACCCTACCATGCATGTGCAAGACACAAATCACTTCCTCAACCCAACGAAAACTAACACCCTCACCCACCGAACCCTCTCTCAACACAACTTCAAGCGACAAGGAAACAACCACTCAAAAAAACCCTACACTACTTATAACCACACGTGCCTCTCAGAACAAGCTTTAAACTATGCCTCACCAGCTTATTGGTCCGCCCTAGCGACTTACTCTCAAAGAATGCGTGTGAACACAAATGAAATCACAAATTGCTACAAAATACAATGCCCAGAATTATCATCAGGCTTGCACAAAACACCCCAATCCACAACATTTACACCAACGATGAAACTCTCCATCCTCTCAATACACCTCGGCCCATAACTCGCACACACTTTGTGGGTTGGAGATGGTGGGGACTCAATTCTATCAGAAACCACGTAATCCATCCCACCTTGTCACCAAATTCGTCTCCCACCACCCCGACAAAGACTAAAATCGCCCCCTTCTTCACCAGCTCAATTCTATAACAACACATAAAACATACCATTCATATTTCCCCCACCCCCTCTCAATAGGTCATGGAATTATCACATATCCATAACACATTTAAATAACTCAGCACATACCTGCTTAACACCCCACAAATAAACAATTTTACTAAACACGCCCGCTCGTCAAAACCTCGCCTAGAGAAGAAACGCTGTCCAGAAGAGGCCCAAATCGACCTCGCTCGGAGCAGATCAGGTCCACCGGGGCTACATGCATATAACATAAAATGAGCAGTTCAGTAGCGCTAGATACAACATCAGTTCTTACCCTCATATGGTGAATTCCGCCTCTTGCGCTAGACTGTCACAATGCCTAGCAAGGACGCAGCCAACATTATAAGGACAGCCATTCCTTTCTTTTTGAGGTGCCACTGCTGCTCGACGCCCAGCCCGCACCGTTTTCTCTATAACCTCATGTTCTTGACCTGTGGAACCGCCAAGAGGCGGCACCGGCTTCTGGAAGCAGTGTGGCCCCTCCTACAATTAAGGTGGGCCAGGGGCAGAAGTAAGTAAGTAAGTATAATATAGTATAAATATATTATATATATATATATATTATATATATATATACTATATTATATAATATTATATATATATATATATTATATATATATATATATATATATATATAATAATATATCACACTGTTCTTCCTTTAACGTGCTTTATCCCCCTTTTCAGAGGGTAACACGGGGGGGACTACAGGAAATCGAACTTTAAGGCCGGCTATCCCAAACCAGCCCCACCAAACGTGTTGCGCAAGTGAGTTTTAATTCCTGCCCCAGGAAGAATATATATATATATATATATATATATATAATTATATATATATATATACTATATATATGATAATATTATATATATAATATATAATAATATAAATATTATTAATATATAATATACTTATATTTAATATATATATAATATAATATATATATATATATATCTTTAATAATAATTGTATATATATATGGTGTAGAGCTATATATAAATTTTAGTTTAGTTAGTTGGTTAGTGACTAAAAATTAGTTTTATCTGGTTAAAATAGAATACAATCGTCATGTAGGTATTTAAATTATTTTATTTTCAAGTATAATAACGTCTGTAAATTTTGATTTTTGTGTTGTTTTCATTTTATGTTGAAGCCTGCTCGAGTTTTACTTTGAATGATATTAAATTTATTTAAAACAATAGGGTGTAAATTTATCCTGGGATTGTGAATTTGTAAGGTAATTTCAAAGCAGCTTAATTATTTCAGGCTAAACAACTCTTTGAATATTACAATGTAAACGTGATAAAATCTTGGATTTAATTATAGCAAGTGATTTTCAATAATATTTGAAGATTAATAACTTGTTTCGTTAACCTAAATGAGAACACTAAATTTCTCATTATTTATGTTACTTGTATAGTCGTTTTTTTTTTTGTTTTTTTTTGAAGTCTCTCTATTTTGATACAATTATATCTGTTTAATGATAAATTTTGACTTTATATCCTTCGTAGTTTTATTTTTTAAATATTGTAAAGTATTTGATAGTCGTTGTTATTTGAATTTAACTAAATAAAACGAAATGTTAGCGAGAAAAATAAACTTATGCTAGTTTGAATTCCAACATTATTAAGCTTTTTACTCTAATGTGGGAAATATTCTTTTGAAAAATTAAACTCTTAAATCTGGAGTGCTAATATGTTTGATAACCATGTTTATTTCAATATGGAACAACGTTGTTTAACCGGACATATTAACCCGCCGCCCTCTCCAGTAATTAACTTATTTCCAATCTGAGGATTCCGAATACTCTCTCTTTTCATTGTTGATTTCAAGTTGGTTTTATAGCCTGAACGCAAAAAATACCATTTTTTTATTACTCTAATATTACTACTTTTTTATCTTTAAATGAGGCAAACTCCGCGAGGCTAGAACAGACTTTCTCTTCAAATATGTTGGGAATAGTATATTCGGCGGCAAACCATGAGTGGATCATTATAAAAATAATGATTGGAGAGAACCAAGATGAAAGTTTGTTATCAAGTTGTTTATATAATGAACTAAAATACATTTTTTTATTACTCTACTTTTTTTATCTTATAGCGCTAGAAGACTTTCTCCAATATTTGAAGTATATGAGATGAAAAAAATATTGGGCAGCCAAAATATCATGTAACCATAAAACATGCATTTAGGAATTCAAATATATCATATTAAACAAACAACCCAGATTTCTTTTAATTGCAAGAATTTTCTTTCAGTTTTATGGTGAATTTTTTTAACTTCATTCTGGTATTCCTTTTAAGATCATAGGTTGGTATTCATTATCCTCTTGTTTTTACTTTTTTGATTTTGATTGATTTCTCTAATTACTTCAAATTCATTATATATATATATATATATATTATATATATATATATATATATATATATTTATATATACTATAGTAATATATAATATTACTCTACTAAAATATGCATATATATATATATATATATATTATTATACTATATATAGTTATAATACTATATATATATTATAAATATATATATATATATATATATATATATATAAGTATATACTACTATATATGTATATAATTATATATATATTCACTACACTATAATTGTATATATATAATATATATTATATTTAATTTATATTATTAGTTATATTATTACAGGGCCCTCTTACCATTAATGCCGCCCGCTAACGGCAAGAAAAAAAATCAACCACTAATCATATGTAAATATTATACTATATTTACATGTATATGATATTATATAGTAGTATTAATATATAATATATTATATATATATATATATATATATATATATATATAATATATATATATATTTAAGTTATATTATATATATATATATATATAGTATAATAATAAGATATATATATATACATATATACATATATATAAGGAAGGGCTAGCATAAGTCTGAATTTCGTTTTCACAGTGTTAGATTTGAAATTTTTAATTATTTTGCCTTGAAACTTTTTAAATTTGGTTTTAATGTTAAATCAACTTTAACTCTACTTTTTTTATTCGTGTGAATTTGTAGGGGGTGTAAGAAGCGTTAGTGTTTTTAACTTTTGATTAAATACCACAATATTTTACATATTTAAACTGAAAAAAACAATTTAACTTTTTAACATTTACGGTTTTAAATTTAGGTTTTACGTGTGTGAATAAATTTGTAACTGATTTCATGTTTGTATACGTTTTTTTTTTGTACTGTTGTTTGTTTTGTGGTTGCTGTCTGTGCATGTAAGATGGTCAGAATTTGCACTGGGGCGTCTGGGCTTACTTATCGAACTTTACTATACACCGGTGGTGCTTGCAATCTAACTCTGTCAATCTCTGTGAAAATACCACCTCTCCCAACTTTATACCCTAAACTTTTGCTCCTGTCTGAGACCCAGATGGGTGATGGAAATTCATCCTCTAACTCGCTTATAATATGTCCCACGTATAACTTATTTCATAAATTTCCGTCTAAGGGTGAAGTATGTGGCCTATGTAAAAGCATAAACACTGCCTGTAACACGTCTCGAGAATCGCGAATCTCCTAACTTCGATGTTCTGTGGCTTAAAATCTTTTTTTCCTTCTAACTACAAGTTTATTGTGATTTTGCTACAGTTCTCCTAACAGAACAGATTTTCACGCCTTTTTTGAATATCTTACTATTCTCACGAGACTGTTATATCTTCTCATCCAAATACTGAGGTCCTCTATTTGGGGGATTTCAATGTAACACAAACGTGAATGGATTGGATTCATCTCATACTAATTAGGGAGGGAAAAGGCCGAATCATCTCAGCCATTCGTAACGACCTGGAGCACTAATTAAAGAACACACACCCATTATTCCGGATCGTTCCAAAAAATTCTTGAACACACTTGACCTATGTGCTTCACCAGTAGTCCTTCTCTCTAAGATACACCACAAATTCGCTCCTTATTATGGTAAAAGGGATCTGCCATAACTCGTATATCTCTTAATTTTAAATACTTTCTCTCCCACAGTTCCATCCTGCTCTACGCGTTTTTTCTGGCACTTTAATCGGGCCGATTGGGTTGCCGTACAACGTCGCTTCTGAAACACACAAGCTACTAATCGAGTGATTGTTTTTGACTACCGGCTGCCGATTTGATAACTCGAGGAAAATCACATCGAGAGATGATGATTCTTAGTACGTGAAAGCGGTTCATTCCTTCTTCGACTATTTCTTTCTCTCCTCATAATCATTGGTTCGATCGTGGGCTTGATTCTCTGGCCATTCATGCTAGAGACAGACAGTGCGTATCGGGAATGGAAAAATCTCGTTCTATCTATAACTTACACTACTCTGCTAAATTTATTCATTAACAGCTAGAAATCGTTGCTAGGATACTTCTTCGACGAGCAAGCGGGCTTTCATATCAAAACGAAAGGGCGCTAACACTCAAGGTTCTCCTAACTGAAGAATCTTTCTGGCTCTTTTGCCAAAACATCTCTAACAACTTCTGTAAATTGCCTTTTCTCCTCCTTTTCCATATCGGATGGTTCTATTGCAAATTTTCTAACTGAATAAGGCCCAAAATCTCCTTTGGTCTCCTTATTATTTCCTCTAATCAACTGGACGATTCCTGTCATTCCTCCCCTCACCTCCTCCTTCTTCCTGCTAGGTGTATCTGATGACTTTGCCACTGTGATTACATTTGATCGGGTGCATGGAACTTTCCTGAAATCTATGAACGTTGGAAGGCGGGTGGATTCGGTGGCGTTCCTCCCGAATTTTTGGGGATGTATGCCTCCGTGCTGACCCTCCGCCACCTCGTTACACACCATCTTTTCTATGTTTCACAAACTAACACTTTCCCTCAGTCTTGGAAGCACGCACGTCCCAACACATTTGGCTTTCAAACTCATTTCAATTCTGTCTCCCTCTTTTTTGTCTAGAATTGCCTCTCGCCTTAATCTTCCGAGATTCTATTCCTACTGATCTGGATAAGGTTTCCAGGTGGGGTTGGGCTCAATCCTTGTGTATTTTACATCTTTTAAAACTCAAACTCCTACAAATCTCCCACTCTCGCCAAAAATGATGCTATCTCTTGTAAATAAATATATTATATATATATATAATAATATATATATATTATATATAAATATATATATATATATATATAAATTAATTTATAATAATATATTATAATATATATATATTATATTATAATATATATTATTTTTTTTTTTTTTTGCTGTCGTTGTCTTGCCGCGTTCTAGCCACCTAGGGGCGCCCTCATATTATGCCGCCCTAGGCATTTGCCCTAGTTTGCCTAGTGGTTAAGAGGGCTTGTATTAATATATTATATATAATATATTATATATATAATATATATATTAAATATATATATATATATATTATATTATATATATATATATATAATTATATATAATATATCTCTATATATAATCATATAATATATATAATTAATATATTCTATGACATGAACCCACTACGCTCACAAGGAAACGGCCACACTGAGTTGAATAATCAACTCCATGGGTGGGTTCTGGCTTATACATACTTTAAATGTAAAAAAAAAAAAAAAAAAAAAAGAAAAAAACATCTTGGAAGGTGAATGAATATTCATAAGGATAAAAACAAAAAAAATAAAAAACAAATCGTCCCCCCCCCTCTTAAACAATTAATAAAACTTAGTCCCCCCCCCCCCTAATATTTACTTTAACAAAATCATTATATTACAAAAAGAATATTCAATTCTTGAAGATATACGAGAAATATAGTTACTGCTAAAGTGGGAAGATTCAGATAAGATATGGGATAACATTTTAGAAGATGTTATGGACCATAAAATAGGAAATTACGACGGCGAATGGGGTCCGTTCGGAACAATCATGAAGATATGTGAAAGATGGTCGGGGTATTGGCGACGGCAAAATTTGCAGATGGGAGGAGGTTCCCGTGATATGTAGTTGCCTTGAGTGATATTGGTGTGGCCAATACGGAGGGGTACAAGTATCACCTTGTGTAAGCACTTTCGTCGGTGAGAGGAAGACCACTCACCAATGTTCGTCGTTATATTTCTTAGTTTCGCTCCCCGCTGATCAACTCACGTCCATCACTCTTGCCAATAAGACCGGAAGCCTTGTTGGAGAGCAGGATACTAATCGGTTGATGGGAGGCGACCTTGTCGAATGACATCCGGGAGGTACCTGGAACAATTCCGAAAAGAAGAGGTGGAAGTTTTGGCCTCTCTGTCGGCAATTTCATTGCCAGTTACCAATACGTGAGAGGGGGTCCAATATAGTATGATTTGTTTCTTACGGGAGTGGAGCAGCCGAAGAAATTGTTGTACAGCGGATACCATTGTGTTTTTAGAATAAGGGGTTTTAAGCGCATGGAGTACGCTGAGCGAATCACAGTAAATGAATGAAGAGTGGTTTGGTTAAGGAATAGAATTCGAGAAAGGACAATCATTATAGCCATTAATTCTGCAGTAAAAATTTAAGCATGAAGGGGAAGGGTATGGGAGAGGTTGCGGTCAAGAAAGAGCAGACGCACCCACACTGTCCGTTTTAGAGTCGTCAGTAAACACTGGAGTAAATCCACCGTGAACAGCGGAATGAGACAGGAATGATGCCTTTAAAAAGACAGCCGGGTGGCTAGATTTGGAGAGAGCAGGAAATAGCTAAGGTGTATAACCTTCGTCATAATAGAAAGGCAGCACCTTTTGCAAAGGGATGTTGAAGAAGTTAAGGATGTTATAAACTGTGATTGCAAATGGCCAGTAATTAGGATTCTGAGGTATCTCTCGCAGAATCTGTACCAGAGCAGACGGTATTGGGGTTTGGAAGCGAAGATAACTTGTGCACATGATGTATTCCCATCGAAGAGAGAGTGGCGCAACATTGGATTCAACTTCAAGGCTCATCTGGGGGGACGATCGGAAGGCTCCAGTGGAGATACAGATCGCCTCGTTTTGGATGGGATCTAACAAGTGTAGTAGAGTTGGGGAGGCCTGACCATATACTACACAGGCATAGTACAGCTTCGATCGAATTAGGGCTACCGGTATATAGAGACGTAAAAGGGATTTGCGATCAGTACCCCAAGATTTTGAAGCGAGATGACGCAATAGGTCAAGCACGCGATAACAAGTAGTTTTCAGAAGTTTAATGTGCGGTGCATATGTTAAGTGGTCATCTAGAATGAGTCCTAGAAATTTGACTTGTGAAATTAAAGGAATGGGCGAACCATATAAGGTTAGGTTCGCGGAAGGAAGGTGGCAGATTCTTCGATTCCCTTTTTTCTTAAAAAGTACTGCCGAGGTTTTGGTGGGTGAGAAATGGGAGTTACCATATTGTGAAATATTCTCAATAGCTAATTGAAGTTGCCGTTCAAGAAAAGGCAGCCTGCCACCGGCTATATATAGCGCAAGGTTATCAACATAGAGAGAAACAATGACCGCGCTTGGATAAAAGTAACGATGTCATTAAATCCGAGAGCAAATAGTAATGCAATTAGAACACTACCTTGCGAAACGCCTTCATCCAGAGTAAAGTGGCGTGACAACGGAAGAGCACCAAACCTTCATGGATCTATTTGACAGAGGGTATTTAATGAAAAGAGGGAGTTGTGCAAGGAAACCGAGCGAGTGAAGTTTAAGGATAACCCCAGATCTCTACGTTGTGTCATAAGCTTTTTCAAGGTCGAAAAAAACACCAAGAATCATCCCACCAGTTGAGAAGGCTTCCCGGATGTCATGGTCCAGTTTTAACAAAGGAACCGCGGTCGAACGATTTTTGCGAAAACTAAACTGGAAGTTTGAAAAACCCTGGCAACTCTCCAGGACAGGGAGAAGGAGGCCTGAAACATTTTCTCCATTAATTTAAAGGTATGACAGGTCAGCGAAATTGATCTTTGGTTGTCCGCCAACTTCGGATCTTTCCCAAATATGAGAATAGGGATTACAAAGTTGTAGTCCAAATAGATGGAAAAGAAGATTCAATCCATATTCTGTTATACAGATCCAGCAAAAACGCTGATGCCGAGGGGTGAATTTGACGGAGCATAATGTACGAAATCATATCTGGGCTAAGGGCACCATCTTTGATATTCGTCAGTGCAGAACTAACACTGCACTGCCTAGGTAGATCATACCTACAACCGTCTTTTTACACTCTGCAAGTGTAAAAAGACGGTTGTAGGAATGATCTACCTAGGCAGTGCAGTGTTAGTTCTCGATTTTTGAAAAGCTTCAGGATAGCGTTAAGAGCTCGAGTGGCTAGCGAAACCATGACGCAATGCATCTGCAACAGCAGCGGGAGCGGAGATCGTGTCGGTTATATCAGGCCCATAACGGAGGACTGTGGGTGAAGAGTTGTTGGAGCGACGAGATTTTTTCTGTGCAACTTTCCACACTAAAGGAAGGGGAGTTGTGGAGCTGACAGTCGAATTATAAGTTCGAAAATATTGCTTACGTATTTGGCAATTAATTCGCCGAGATCTCGCCGCAGCTGCTTTAAAAATAATCATGTTTGGGGTGGTACGAGTCCTTTTGTATTGCCTGTAGAGTTTCTTCTTCTCAATTAATGTATGGTACATAACTCCAAAACCTCCTGTTCAAACAGGTAAGATGGGCAATTTAAGGAAGAAGCACTGTGAGGTCCTCCACAGTTTTTGCAGTGTGGTGTATTTTCACAGGGAATATGAAATATTACTCCGCAGACTGGGCATATGTCATGCGGTCCCCTACAGTATTTTCGAGGATGACCAAACCGTTGACATTTAAAGCAACATCTGGATCGGGGGATAAACGTGCGAACACTTACTGGTTAACCCAATTTTCACCTTTGAAGGTGGATGATTGGTATTAAAGGTCAGCAGTAAACGAGGATTTGGGGTGTCAGGGGAGTCCCGACGAGGGGGAAATCTATATATGTTTGTAACGGAAAATCTTTTCTGCTGGAGATTTCTTAAAATGACAGCAGTACCTTCGTCTTTCTGTTCAAACGAATGAATAGTGCCTCTAGATGTGTTTCTTATTTCATCAGGAGTAGAAATTAGGGAAATGTTCAAGAGACGTTAAGGATGACAATATAGAACTTTGATTCCGGGTAGAAGCTTGAACGAGAAGGGACCCATTTCTCATTAATGTTACTGGAGAGTCTTCAACTCCTAAAGCTTCAACAAGTGCATTGCTAAGAAGAATAGTTCTTTGCTCAGTAAGAGCTTTGGAGGTAGTGGATCGCAATAAGTATTATATCGGGAATGATGTATCAGCTGGCATTCCGGGAATGGGAGCAGCATATGGATTAAACGAGTGAGAACAACTATGACGGGGGCACATTTGCGGGATTGCCCTAACCGTTTGGGCACCTGGAGTATTAGGGGCATACCAGGCGACGAATCGCTGAGGTTATGCAAAGAATCTTCAGGTGTAGGAGAAGGAAGAAAAGCAGAAATACCTGCTGGCCTTGAAGTAGTAGAGACCGAGGTGAGGTCAGGCTGGGAATCCGACAAATGGTAATTGTTGTTGATGTTGATGTTGTTAAACTCACCTTGATTTAATAACGTTTTTTCTTTAATTGACTTTTCCCTAAAAAATTAAACCACAAACTTCGTCTTCATGAATGGGCCGGTATGACAATAAAACAAATGAAACATAAAGGTAAATAACAAGATGGGCTGGAAGGCATAAATTTCATAAGTATGAGTGATTCTTCTCCCCACAGCAGGTTACAGGCCAGAGACCCACACAACCTCCAGGATCCGACCCCGTAGGGTAGGCTGTGGATGTGGCCTCGTGAAGATCCCTCGAGAACTTTACGTCGGTTTATCCCCCGTGTACCGCACGGCACCTTATGTCATCACGTAGAGCGAGATTTTACATCAAAGTGCAAAACAGCCTTCTAAGTGGTTAGCTAAGGCTCAGGTACCCTACAATTGGCGGCCCGGTCAAAGGTGAGCTAAAGGACAAGTTATTCTCTTGTACCTTCATCCACGGGGAGAACTAAAAACTTAAACCAATGGAATTTTGTTACAGATGAGAGTGAAACGAACCAAGCAAAAACGGCAACCAACGAAAAGAAATTCTCGAATTGTCATTGGTCGAAAATAATGGTTCGAAATATTATTGGAATGTTTTAGAAGATTTTACGAGTGGTGAAAAAAATACGTGAGGAAAATTTGGAAAAAGCAGACTTTTTCTTTGACGAATCGAGAGTGTCACCAAAATTATTAATTTTGGTGCTACGAAACGTTTGTTTTAAGAACGTGTATATAATTAAATATCGTTACGTGACTATTTTGTACATAATTATTGCGAAGCTTTTATTTAAAGTTATATAAGGGGAAACTTTTATTGAAGAGCTTATTATAGATTTACGAATTTATATTTTGCCAAAGGCGGTATAGTTGGTGTAAATTTGCTTTGTTTATTTTCAAGTTGATTTTGTGTTAAATAAATTTGATGGTATAACTATATATATATAGATTTATTTTAATATAGTAAATATTATTTATATATAGTTATATATATATAATTTAAATAGTATATATATCTAAAAAGAATTTAAAAGAAAATAGACATACTATGTCAAAGGAAATTAAATTTTTATTGGTGTTTTCGTTAAAATAAAAGAGGAAAGTTTTTGTTTGAGCATTAAGCATAGTATAAATATAGTTAAAATTAAAGTTGTAAAAGTTTTAAGGTATTATTTAGTATTGGTGACTTGAGTTCACGTAACAATAGTATATTAATAATTATACACATTTCATTTACAAAAAAATATGTTTTTAAAAATATTATTTGAAGTTTTTTTACGGATTTCGTGTATTTTACGCATATATTATTAAAACGAAATATAAAAATAACGTTCCGCGAAATTTTAAACGGCTAATTTTTCCGTTTTTTTAGGGATTTCGCTATCGATGCTTTGTTCCGATTTTTGGTATATATCGATTGCATTAATATTTTCCGATAATCGATAATTTTGAAATCTTATCAATAATTTGATCGTTCGGCAATTTACGTTTACGTTTATAATTAAAAAAAAAAAAAATTCGCAGTTTTGTTAATGTGAGTTGCTTTTAAAATTCTGAATAAATTGAGTTTTTGATAACAATATTTTATCTATAATAAGTTATATTTTTTTATCATAGATTAGAATACATTAGATAACATCGATTTTATATAATATATTAATGACAATATATTAAATTTATATGATTATATGCTTCACTATGATAATAATGGATAAGTTAAATTATATATAATTTAATATTTATCTTCATGTACTAATATTTATCCATCAGTATATATTATATCATAATAAAAATAAATTAGTATTAATAGTATAAAATAAATATAATATGTAAATGATATTACTTACCCGACTTCTTTTTTTCTTCTTCTCATTTTTATTTCTTGACCCTCATTATATGAGGAAATATCAGGCAAAATTTGAGTATACTTTTATAGGTATATATATATATAATAATATATATATTTAATATATATATAGTATATATGTTATGAAAATGGCATATGTTGGATGGCAAATACTATTAATACATAAAGAAAACTAGCTAGTATAATATATATATATTATTGCCAAATTAAGATTGTGACTAGTAGAAAATTTTACGAGTACGTTGAAACAAGCTGCTTGAGTCGGTATTAGATCGACTTGCGCTGAGTTCGTGAGGCGATTGAGTCAATATATTATATATATATATATATATATATATATATATTATATATTATATATATTACTAAATATATATTATATTATTATATATAAATCTATATATATATATATATATATATATATATAATATATTATAGGTATATGATTATAGGACAAAGTTCTTAACCGCCCAGCACGAACGGGAGCCTTCGGATTCAATAAAACAAAAATTCAGCAGGTAGCATCTATGATACATAAATAGGATTTTTATGGTCGAAATGAATTTTTTATTTGTTTTTTTTAGCTTGTTCTGGAGAATGGTCGTAAATAATTATATATATTATTTTGTAAAGGTATTAGCGGACGGCAATGTAGGGGGCTCGAGCCAACGGGGAACACAGGGGGGGGGACGTTTCCATACCCGCGTAGGAAGGAGGGGCGGGGAACCCTCGCGGACAGCCTCAAAATACGAAAGACGCGGGGTTTCCAGAGACCTCCCGGAGGGGGAAATAGTCATACCGGGCGGTGTTACCCGCGTGAAGGCCGATGAGACGCCCAAGGACTCCTCGACCATCGTTCGGTATAAACTCCATTGGGATAAATTCTTTTTATAGTGAAAAAAGTGAACAACAATCAATAACTATTAGCTATGAAAGCTGCAAATCTATTATTTTATAGCGAGTAACTGTTATCAAACAGGATCTTTTTTGAGAGGCACTTTAATTACTATACATTATTAACAATAAAATTAATTTTTTTTTATTACATTTTGGTGTTTATATATATAGAATAAAATTTTACAAGGATTCACAAAAATGTATTCTTTTTCGCTGTAGCTACTGTAGTTTTCTTGATATATTTGTATAAATTTTTTTTTGTATACATTTCGCCCCCGTGAAAATTATTGTATTTTATGTATTCATAGAGGCTACCTGTGAAATTTTTTTTTTGATCGCTTGATAATTTCGGTGTAGGCGTTAAGGGGAGACTTCATAGCAAAATCTCAACTATTCAAACACGATTAAGTAAAATGTTTTGTTTGATGAACAACCTAGGGTGGTATTTCTAATTACTTTATTTCTATATGAAAAAAACAACAACAGGTAAATAAAAGTGAGATGGGGGGGGTGGGAGGTGGAGAGGAATTTTTTTTTTTTTTGAATTTCCACAAAAACTGCAATAATGGCAAAATCTTTAATTTTCAAGAGTCTTTCAGATTTTTTTTTGCACTAAATTACTCCAATTTAGTGTGGTAATAAAATTTAGTTAGACACCTTATTTGAAAAATTTTGTTTTTTTTTTTAAAAAAAAAAAAAATTTACCAATCTAAATGAAAGTACTTAAAAATTTTTTGAACAGAGAATATGTCAACCATGGCTGAACACCAACCTTACGTTCTACGTCAAACAACTTTACACTATTTTAGGGCAGGAACGTCAGTTTGGTTATCACTCTTATATGTGACTTGGTCACAAATGTTAAGAAAATAAATCTTACGGTCATATTTATTTTTTAATGATTGTTTTTATTTTGTTTAGGTGTTTTTCATGAAATAAACTAATGAAAATTGGCTAGGTGTCAAACGAAAAATACATTTGGAAAATTTTATTCATTTATTGTTAGAACCGTCAGCATAAAAAAAAAATCTACTTCTCAATATATACTAATATGGAGATAGAATAGATTGGATTAGTAATAATATACTAATATATAATATTTGAGTTTTTTTTAGTTTTATTTTTTGTTGACTAATTTATTGAAGTTATATTTGTATAGTGTATACCAAAAAGTCCGTGCAGTTCTTAGTTTGTAATTATTTTCAACAATTCAACGGTCAGAAAGTAACCGGAAAAAGTGATATAATAATAATTGTATTAGAATCAAGTAATAATAAAGTGTTATTTATCAGTACGTATTAGAGTGAAGTGAGAAGTATTCCTGCGGTGTGATCATAGTATTACAGTTACTGTAGAATTGGTTGAGTAATATGGACAAATAATTATCTATACGTAATATATTTCTATATATTATTTTGTTACAAGCAAATCAATTCTATTTTGACATTTAAATAAGTAGTTTTCAGTCAGTGAGTCGAAGCAGGTGACTTGAAAAAAATAGTTCGAGATTGTCCTTCTTTTTTTGGAGATAGGTGGATCGGACTGTAGTAAAGCCTCCGGATGTTTGACATTGTCTAAACGGCGACGCTAGTGTGCTCGGATTATGGTTTTCGAATTGTGTGAGCGCGAGGTGAGAATTTGGTGTTATCTTCAAATAGGTTATTTGAGTTGAGATAATTGTTCGCGGGAACAAGCAAAGGTATTGTTGGGTATGCGATGAAGGCGTTACACTTAGATTTCCTTTTTGGGGTCAGATTGATACACTGTGACACAATGAAACCTCTGAGAAATAGACGTTCTGTAGTCGGAGGCCATGTCACGGAGGTGGATCCAACCACCTTTTTCCTTTGTGGATTGAAAATGAAGTTAGTAGTTTTCAAAGCAAGCTGATATCGAAGCAGGGGAGACTTTGTAATATTTCATTGCGAGATGGTCATGTAATAATATTTACTCGAGTTAGAGTGTGGAGAGGTGCAGGACCAGGTAGTGGTAGATAAGCCGCGACTCTCACTAAATTGTTTGCGTATTATCACGGGACAGATTGATCGATTTCTGGTTCGAGGCTCACATGTCAGTTCGGAGTGACCAGTTTTATTTCGAGTTCTATATTGCAATTTGTCGAAAAACAAGATCTTAGGTTGCGGAAATGTCGGCGTTCCTTGGACTTTGGGATCAGAGTTCGAATACCTGTTAGGACCACAGTTGAGCGAACCACAGAAGTATATGGCCGTTGTGTGGCCCCAGCGGAAGGGTTCCAGCACACTTCATAATAATGGATTTAAAAGTACGTAATCGAAAGTTTACAAGGAGTGAAGATAATACGGAGATGACAGGGGAAACTTGAAAAGCATGTATAAGGAAGTAATTTATCATCACCTGTATAGTGTATTTGTGGTGTCTGTCGGACTAGTGGTTTACTTCCTGTACATCTGTTGAATTCTGTGACGGACTATGTTGTGATTGGTTGTTCGAGTTCCACTGGCTGCGAAGTGAAATTGGGCTTTGTTTTATCATCTAGTATATTGCTAAAATTGGTGTATCAGCGACAACGAGAGTTAAGATGATGAATACACTAGTAGTCGACTGGAATTGGCCTTACTTTGATTGGTTGACTCCTGTAAGACAACGGGAGCAAACTTCAGAAAACTCTAGAATGTAAGCCCAGTAGGGTGTTAAAAGCACCCTTCTATGGATGATTTAAATAATTACCGTTTCAAAGCAGTGATAGCGAATCAGTAGATTTTGAAACTGTATCTGCGAGATATACCTTCTTTTTCTGGAGTGGTCCATATTGGATTTAGTGGTATGAAGGCTCTGCCTTGTACAGGGTTGTCTAAACGCGACGCTGTGTCGAGGTTTTCGACCGCGCGAGTTGATATTTTCATCGTCTTATTATTGCAAATTTATCTGAACAAGCATCTTGTGCCTATGTCGGCGTGGCTTGAACTTTGGTTTGGTTGTCATCCTTTAACAGAGCCAGGAGCAACCCATCAAAAATGCGTGTATTTAAGCCCCAGCAGCAAGTTCTAGTATCCTATCTGTTTAAATATGCTGTAGCCTCTTATTCCCAGACCATAGTCTCTACTATTATACATTAGCACAGGTAAATAGCATATCACCGATAAATTGTAAGACCTAGCACACTCAGACTTTATTCCTTTTGCATCACTAGGATTTAATTGCACGCAGCCATCTTACTTCATTACAACATTGGCATACTCAAATTCTTGCATCATCCGTTCACTTTTTTCATCCACCTATATAATCCTAATATTTGAACTCAGACCATTGTGTTATTCGCGCTCGCTCACCATCTAACAATACTTTACACAGAGAACTATCCTTACTCAAACCATAACCTTACTCTATTCTACGTTACTTTTGAAACCCTCCTTTTACACACCTGCCAATTCTCTCTCTACTAATCCCCTCAAAGACCTATTTTCAGATTTCATACCTATCATAACTAATCTTATTTACTCGGGGATTCCGTATATAAGTTAATGGAAGAAAGGGCACCCTCCACTCTCTTTCATTATCCATTACTCTAACCGACCATCATTGCTACCACCACCCTAACTCTGATTCTTTATACCAATTCCATTATATTTTAATATATAATATTATTATATCTTATTGAGACTTCCATATATCTCCACATTTTTGATATAATAAAATATATTATATATATATTTATTATATAATACTAATATATTGATAAATATTGTTAGTACAAAATGAATATTTATATAAATATACATTAATCATTATGTATTTATTTATAAATATATGTAAATTATTTTGTTTATTTTTTATGCTTGTTAAAAATTCGTTTATATTTTCTATTATCTCTTCTCAAACAGAATAAAATCTAATTAACATTACTTTTCTCTCCGGCTCCGGACTCCAACTCGACTTATAGTATTTTCTCACTCGCTCCTTGGAGAATCTGTGCTCAGTACTTTTCTGGGCATAATTCTTGGTCACGTATCAAAAATATCTAATGATTTGAATAAAGATTATATAAATGCCCGAGAAATCCGGTTATCCGCTTTTCATACTAACCGTGTCTAGTTATAGGTATTAACGTTCTAGATTCTCTGGCGCTGTATAATCCGTACTAATTGGTATTATGCACTTATTATTGAAATATGTTTAGTAAATCTACAGTCCTTCTGGCACATAAACTTTTACACCAAATTAAATGATTATTATATAGGAAGATGTAGTATGCCCTCTTCAAAACCTGGCCAGGTCGAGCTTCTACAAAATATGTTCTTCTGAACTAAGGGAACATTTGTTATCTCAGCACGTCTTGCCGAACAGTATAAACTTTTCATCTAAAAAATATATTAAATTGAAAAAGTTTCATTTGATAAACAGGATCTAGGCTCTAACTCCGGGCTCGACTAGACAGGTTTTTTTGACATTTCTAAGAAAATTGAGTCGTACAATTGTATCTGGCATTTACGATTTTTTCTAAACTAAAAAAATTATTTCGCTTTGAAATATTTATAAGACAAGTATCCGCTCCGGATCCATCAAATGAGTTCCTGCACTTATTTACGAAAATTGTTCAGACACTTATCTTCTTATTAAATAAAATAATTTTACAACCCAACTAAAAAAAATTTCTTTAAAAAAAAGTATCATATAACCAGGAACCGGTTCACGGGTTCGGCTCCTGGGTCAGGGGCTCTCCGAATAGTGTATTTCTTGATTACTAAGTTGAAAATTGTGTTCAATAAACTTTGTCTTCACTATGGTATACTAATTTTTATCCTAAAAAAGAAATTTTTTGAAAAAGAAATTAATGAGGCTCCCAGTCCCAGCTCCGGCTCCCGACCACCGGCTTCGGCTTCGGATCTAGACTAAGTGATACTGTTCACTAGTAATTTGAAAGTAGGCCTAGCACTTTCCCAATCAATATAATTTTTCAATAAAAATTTTTCGAAAAAAATCTATAACTCAAGGCTCCGACTTTAGACTCAAAATTTCGATCTCGATTAAGGATTCTGCCACTTATTAGGTGAAAATTTGTTCCAGTCAAATGTACTTACTGGAATAAATTATTCATCTATGAAAATTATATATATTTCTTGATAAAAATTTATACCAAGGATAGGGCTCCGAATCTGGATTCATCGAGACCCGACTAGGTTTCTTTCTGCACTATTTGAGAATCCACTGCCGTTAATAGACATAACATAATAGGTACTAGTTATTTTGATGAGGAGACTAAAATTTCTTTTTGATTAAAAAATTCATAACTCCCAGGCTCCGCTTTTTATAGTACCGATACACTTATTTTTCCTTATTAATATTATAATTCCTGCTTCGGCTCCTACTCCAGCTCCCGACTTTTTAAACTATTTACGGCTCCGTATACTGACTAAGGTGTCATCTGAGCTATTGAATATTGTTTCAGTACGCTAAAATCTTTACTGGTCAATAAGAGTTTTCACCTATAAAATATCTTTTTGTTTTAAAAATTTCATACCGGATGTCCGGCTCCGGCTCCGATCTAAGGTCTTCTTGAACTATTTAAAAAATTGTCTTCATGAAACACGTCTTCTTATCAATACAAATTTATGTTTACACTAAAAAAAATATTTATTGAAAAAGTTATTTACATACTCTGGCTACGCCCATCTCAAAGACTTTGAATCCGGCTTCCGTGACTCCATCTGGACAAACTTTTTGAATCCGGCTCTGATATCCAAATCCGGATTCGATTAAGATTCTGCACTATTGGGAAAAAATATTGGGGATTTTTTCACACAAGTCTTCTGGGAAGTATTTTTCATCCTAAGAAAATTATTTTCTTGAAATTTAATCCAATTCTGCCAGGATCCGTCTCCGGACCTGACTAAGGTTTCTGCATTTTTGAAAATTGTGTGGCAGCTCGCGTCTTTGCATATGGTGAAGGTTTCTATTCACCTAAAACAATATTTAAAAAAAAAAATCCATACCAAGGTTTCCGACTTCAGCCAGGACTCTTGAAAAATATTTATAAGAAAGGTTTCTGCACTATTTTTGAAAATAATATAGCGAGGACTTGTGCAATATTTTCTGATGTTTTTATCAATAAAAATTGATGTGCTTCTTGAAAAAGTTTATAAGGCATACTATGCCGCCAGCTCTGACTCTGGCTCCGACTTCGACTCGGCTCTGGCTCCGACTAGGATTTCTGCACTATTTGGGGGGGGGGGGAAAAAACCCTTAATTTTTTTCCCAAGCAAACGTTTACTTTTTATTCTCGCAAATATTTTCCTCTAAATTAATTTTCTTAAAAAAAACTTTTTTATACCCAGATCCGAACTTCCCGCTCGCGATCCGATCCAACTAAGTGTTATCAGGCCACATTTGAAAAATTGTTTAGAGCATTACTCTGGCCAATAAAGAATGTTCACTAAAAAAAGATAATTTTTATGAAAAAATTCAAAAATAACTGAGCAACCGGCTCTGAACTTCGGCTACCTCACTTTGGACTCGCTCCGACTAAGGATTCTGCACTAGTTTGAATATATTTGTTCGGTACGTCTTCTGGCATTAAATTTTTCCCTTAAAAAATATTTTTATGAAAAAATTCATACCCAGAGCTACCGGCTCCGACTTCAACCTTCGGCTCACGGAAGTCTGACTAAGGCTGTTCTGTATCTAATATTGAAAAATTTGTTCAGTAACGTCCTTCTCGTGATTTATACATTATTCATCTAAAATTATATTTATTAGAAAAAAAAACATACCAGGAATCCGCTCGGCTCAGCTCCAACTTCGGAACTTAAGCATCCGGATCCGAAATAAGTTTCTGCAACTATTTAAAAATTGTTCAGCAGATCTTTAAAAAAATACTTCTTCGAAAAAATTATCATACTCCGCTTCCGCATTCGACCTCTGACTTCGAGATCCGGATCGGATGCTGCCTAAGGATTCTGTACTATTCTAAAATTGAGCACATCATCTTCTGACACTAAATTTTTCAATCTAAAAAAAATTATTTCGTGAAAAAAATTAATCCCCGGCTACGGCTCCGGCTCCCGGTTCTCTGGTTCGTCTCCGTTTCGCTCCGCTCCATTTTACATTTTGACTGAGTAAAGTATCGCGAAGAAATGAGGTAGAGGTAGATGAATATGAGAGAAAAAAAAAAATTAGATTTTTCTAAAAATTTTCATAATTTTCATCAACATTTTTCATGAAACCTGGACTTGCTATTTTGGCTGGAATTGTTATCTATCTATCCGGTCGACACTTACCTAATCCACAACGGGTTGAAAAGCGCCAAAAAGTATTTGTGCAGATTTATAATATTTTGATACCGTGCATTTCTGGAGCAACAGTGCTAAATATTAGATTAATAAAAAAAATGTTAAGATGACCTTGGAATTTGCTCTGAAAAAGTAGGGGGTTTAGTACTATGAAGTCTCCCCTTAAGTATTTTTAAACATATATATAATATTATATACGTAATATAATATACTACATACTATATGTATTATATATATATATAACTATATATATATTATATATATCTAATATATATATATATATATATCATATATATATTATATATATACTTAATATATCCCAAAATATAATATTATCGTGAATATATATTGTATATTTATAATATATAAATATTCAGCAGGTCTGGGCGCGGCTATAATTGTTTTCGAGGCTCGTACATCGGCTATTCGCTTGTGCCACCTAACTAGTGCGCTCGTGGCTATTCCGACTGCATTTTTCTTGAAACCCTAGTGGGCCTTAACTATGCGGCTATTCCGGCTTATCCTAACGGCATTACCGTCTATTACAAAGTAAATACTTTTGCGCGTATAAGAAGCAGCCTTACATTTTAAACCTTTTTATAAGATAGTAAAACAGATTTATTTAATTTTTTTATTAAATGTTAACTACTAAACATAGTTTATTGCCTCTCCAATAGCTAATGTCTTCTTCCTCCTCCATGCTCCTCCTGCTAATTCACTTCTGCATAGCGACGGTCTATATTTCCTTTGAAGGAAAAGAAGGTCACTCAAGACTCTTCCTCCTTCAATGGACGATTCTCTTGGTACCTCGAGGTGTCCCCCACCCGTGAAGCACCTCTCCAACAGCTGCTGACTATGGATTAGGGGGTATTAATATTCTTATAAATAGATTCTCATCCATATCCATCCCTATGCTGGTTGGGGAAACAGGAACAGGCTCGGCTTCCTTTGACAAGAGGGCACCCTCTCCACGGACTTTTCGTATACGATTTCCACATCCTGTTGAATTGGCTTGTCTGCGTAACCAATACTCTAGAAACAATTTACTGAATAGGAGTGCGTCTGAATTGTGGGTTTCTTTTTCTGTTGGCTGGCCAAGCTGACGCTGTTTCTCAGTGGGTTTGATGGAGTCCCCTATCTTCCGGGTAATCCTGTCCCCGATCTCCTCCACCATGTCAGGTGCAATGCTTTCTAGGGCCTTAAGGGTGAAGGAGGGGTGAAGGGCAGTGGCCATAAAGAGATCCCTATTCTGAAAGAGGTGGCCAAACCTCTTTTCATAGCCACTGAGGAGGGCCTGTACTAGTGGCCTCGCATACACAAAGATGAATATTTATCACTCTTCTCCTCCCAAAGGCCTGGGTCTTTCAAACCAAGTTGGGGTTGGGAGGGTGCCCATCGTATGCCCTATTTCTCCCCTGAAGCATTACAAGACACTGCGCCAACAGGCTGCATGACCCAATGTGTATTTCGTTCATGTTCCTGTAAAGATGTGAAATCATCAATCTCTTCACTTAGTTATCGTAAGCATAATTGCTTATTAATAAAATACGGGCAGCACGAGAGCGAGGTATCTGTATGGTATAGGGCGAATAGATCAAGAGTGAGGGTTGTACAGATGGACAATCTGAGGGCGTTCTTGGCAGTTAGGAGATTGGATAAGATGAGGAACGAGTTTTTCATGGAAGCGTGTCTTGCGGGTAAGGGAAAAGACTGCCAAGTTTGATGAGGATTTTGTAAGAATGGTTTTGGACCATAGTGGGATGCAGGTGTTAGAACACCAATTTGGTTAAGAAGTGTATAAGACGCACATGTAGAGATGTTTTGCCTGTCGGACGCGGAAAACAAAGTTGGCTGATATTAACGTTAGAAGATTGGTTTTACCGAGTAAAGCGATATGCAAGTGCGTTGGGCAGCAAAGAGGCGATGGTACAAGGTACAGAAACGGGATTAATGGAGGAGGGTTTGGGTTGTGCAGGAGATTCTTATAATTTGAATAAATTTAATTAAATTATGAAATAACAATATTAAAGACTGCATTGGCTCACTTACTAAAAATATTTATCATTTACTGACGTCTTACCATCGTGAGAGGGGA